>JAJJKT010015848.1:0-14077 GCA_023805755.1 Eremoplastron rostratum | reverse complement strand
CCAATTAAAGACATCGAAACCGATGGTTGGAATAAAGGATGGGGTAAAATTACCGGCAAAGCATTGAAGATTATCGTAAATTTGGAGAACGCATTACCGGAGATTTTCTTGGATTTTCTTTCAGTGAAGATGGTAAAACCATTAATCGCTGTATATGGGATGAATGGAATACACGTAATGGTCTGTGCGATAGTCTTGGCAAAAAGGTGAATATTGATACCTTACCGAAACACGTACAGAATTGGATTGCCGGATATGAGAGGGTCTATAATGAATTGATTAAGCATCCGGAAGACGAAAAGGTGGTTGAAGCATGGAATAATTTTTTTTAAAGCCTAATTCAATATGAACAAAACATTAATCAAAATCAAAAAGAAGATTTTCAATATGTTTATTTTATTGAAAATCATCCTTTGCATTCTCCTATAGAAATTTTTATCGTCAAAAATTCTGAAGAAACAAGTGATCTAGAAGTTGCTAAAGAAGATCTCTTAGAAAATGATAAAAATTATAAATATAAAATTTTTAAATTTAAGCTCTATAAATCAAAAGTACAAAAAAGATTTGAACAAAAAAAAAAATTGGAATTTATTATTAAAATAAAGGACGAAAATAATAACGAATTCCAAAAAACAATTATAATTGATGATATTAATAGAGATTCTTATATATATGATTTTTATTTTCAAAGAAATAAAAATGTAGCTCCGCCTCCATCTTTTAAATTGAGTCAAGAAGACCAATTTGAAATTTATAAAGATTTTATAAGAAACACATTAAAAAAAAATCAAAAAACTAAAGAAAATGATGATTTTATTTTTAGTTCGCAAAAATTAATAATGGGAAATAATAAAAAATATAAATTTTCTTTTTATTTAATGATTTTTTTAGAGTGCTTTTCTTCTGATAAAGTTCTAAGGCACTTGGTAATATTCAAGAGTGAAAGAATTTTAGAACTTGGAAGAATACCAGAAAAAAAATTAACCCCAATGAAAAATATATTAAAGCTTTTTGAAAAAAATCCTGATAGAATTTTCAACAGTATAGAAAATAAGGCAAATAAAGATTCAAAAAAAAAAATAATATTATTTGGAATTATTTTATATTTCAATTATAATTATGAAAATGAAAGAATTAAAGAATTGTTAAATGATGCTAACAATAAAGATGAATATTATCAAGCACTTATAAAATACAGTAGTTTATTTAAAAATTTAAAATTTGATAAAGAGCAAATTAATTATATGATTCATTTTTGTAACGATTTTGTCGAATTGAATAATGCATTAAGTTTTTCAAAAGGAGATTTTTTGGAATTGCTTCAAATTATAGAAGAAAACTTTAAAAAATTCATTGATTGTGCAAATTCAAATACAAAAAAAGAAATTAAACCAAATATTGATTTGGAAACATTAGTAATCCCAAAGTATGAGGATAATTTCAAAGAAATTTCTGAAAAATATATTGCTTTATTTAACAAACAATTTGATGACCTAAAAAATAATATTTTGGATTTTAATTCTGCATTATTCGAAAAATATTTAATAATTTTTAGTGAAACAAACATTGATAATTTATTCTATCTTAAAAATATAATTAAAGCTTTAGAAAATAAAAAAATTAAAATTGACAATAAAGAAAACAAAAAAGATATAGATTTAATTATTCATGAGACTGGCTTAGCTCTTTCTAGAAATGGTAAATTGAAGAATATTGATTTATTAAAGTTTATTAATAAGGATATTTATTATAAGGATAGTAAATATAATCGAAAACATTTTCGTTCTTTGGATATTTTAAATGGTTTAGATATTAATTCTTTTAATGATGAATTTTATTCAGAATGGAAAAAAATGGATTGGAATAAAATATTTGATGAACAAAATTATTCCGGATTTTTGAGTAAAATTTCTAATTTAATAAACGATATGAAAGATTTTAATATTTTATTTAAATTATTAGATAAAAGCAAGGATATAAATAAAGAAGAATATATTTTTTCTTCTTTGACCACGATGCAATTCAAATTTTTGGAATTATCGAAAAAATCTGAACCAGGTAATTACCCGAATTTTAATGACGATTTACAAAAATTACTTGAACATTCTGACAAAAACAATGCAAATATTGAAAATTTTTTAAAAAGTATTCAAAAAGTTCTTAATTCTAAATTAGTCAATGAAATATATATAAAATTTATAAATAGTGGCAAAGAAATTAATTCTTTTACAAAAGGAATGATTACTACATTTTTTACTAGAGATGATTCTAATAGAAATCCAGATTCCTTAATCTATTTAATTAAAAAGTGTCCAGGATTAGCCAAAAATATTTTACAAAATATAGATTTTAATATTAACAAAGAGGATTTCTTAAAATTAAGTGAATCAAATTCCTTAAAATTATTCAGAGGCCTAATTGAAGAAAATATAATAGATAAAGAAGAATATAAAGACACTTACTATATAACAAATATTAAAGAAGTTTTAGCAGATTTAGAAAATGATATAAAACAAGGAGAATTGTTTTATAGAGATGTAAGTTCATTTTATAATGAAATGGAGAATAATAAAGAGATTAAAGAAAATAATTTAAAAGTAAGATTAAAAATGATTAATAGAGATGAACAAAATTCTTTATTTAATTGTGTTGACAAAAATTATAATAAAATAAATAAAGCTCTTAGTGAATTGCAGATTATATTAGAATACCTTTTGGAATTTTATTATAATTTGGAAAGTGCAACTATTAAGACAATAAAAGATATTATAAATAATATAAAGGAAGGTAGATTAAATATATATGAAAAAAAATATGAAGAACAAACAGAAGAATTTATATCAAAATTTGAAAAAGAGGCTAAAGAGCTTTCAAAAAAGAAAAAAAGTGCATTTTTTTATGCTATTTTTAGCTTTAATAAACTAATTTATAAAACTAATGATGCAAAATGTATTAAGACCACAGAAGAAGATTTTAAAAAATTAAAAAATATTTTTAGTAAAGATGGCATTAAAAATTTAAACAAAGATAAATATCTATTAAAAAATTGCCTTAATGCTATTAAAGATAAAAAAGAAAATGAAATTAGAAATGAAATAGATATTTTAATAGAATTATTTAAGGAAGAAATCAAGGATATAGATTATAATAAAGATGATATTATAAAAAGAATGACTATTTTATCTATGAAAGAAAATATATTTAGTGTTGCAATTGCAATTTCAATTATAATAGAAAAATTCGGAGTAAAAAAAGAAAATCTCTGGAAAACTGTTAAAAAAATAATATCAGATTTAGAAGAAGTAAATGATGAAAATATAATAAAAAATTCAATAGAAAATTTAAAACAATTTAATATAGATGTGGAAATATTAAATGATGTTAAAAAATCAGATAATAGTTATTTAAATATATTTTTAAAATTAAAAGAGCAGCCTGATGCAATAGATTTTTTAATAAATACATCTATGGGAGATTGCCGTCATTTGCAGGAACTTGCAGGAGAGAAGGATAATGCATTTTTAGACTCAAGTGATATTATAGATTTTGAAAAGTGCGTTGAATTCAAGAATATATTAGAAAGTCAAGAAACCTTTAAAAAGCAAAAAGATATCGATTTTATTAACTTATTTAAAAGTGAAGTTCAAAAAAAAGAAAATAATAATATAGATGTATATTTTGAAAGATATATACATAATTATTCAGAATTGAAAAATTTACATGATACAGGTTTGGATAAATCTGAAGCCTCAAAACAAAAAATTGAATTATTATGTAAAAAATCTTATTTTATTTTGAAAAATGAAAAAGACAATTTTTTAAATGGATATTATTACAGAGAAATAACAAAGAAAGATGATGAAATAAATAATATGAAGAAAAGAAAAATTAAAATTAAAATTTATACACTTCTTGAATTAAGAGATAGAGCTCAATTGACTAAAAATCTAAAAGGAGATGAAGAAGAAAAAAAAAATTTAGAGAAATTTAAGAAATTCATTGACAAAGTTAATGAAATAAATAAAATTTATGATTTAGTTGAAGAAATATATATGGCTGGATACCCTGAAACAATAGAAATAAGAATAGAAATAAATAATTTTGAGTCTAAATTTATTATGGGTAAAAAAACTATTTCTAATTTTAATGAATTATCATTAATTTTAATTTCTCACTTGAAAGAATTAAGAAATTCATTTAAAAATGCTTATAAATCAAATCCTTTAATGAGATTTGTATATGGAAGACAATTTAATTTAATTTATGATACTATTAAAGGTAATGTTAAAAGCAAAATATCCCCATTTTTAATGTTTT
This sequence comes from Eremoplastron rostratum, assembly GCA_023805755.1. NCBI lineage: Eukaryota > Ciliophora > Litostomatea > Entodiniomorphida > Ophryoscolecidae > Eremoplastron > Eremoplastron rostratum. Next base: position 9,760 of record JAJJKT010015848.1, on the reverse strand, counting down.
TATCAAATAATTTAATTACCAAAGAAAATATAGAATATAAATATAATCCAAAAGATAATAATATTGAAGAAATAATAAATCATTGTGAACAATATTTAGCAAATATTTTAAAAGAAAATAATTTGAAGATAGATAATATTTATCAACAAAGTTTAATAAGAGAAAAAAGTAAAGGTTGTGAATATAAAGGGGTTTACTTACATTTAGACAAATTAAACAATACCCTTTTAAAAATATATAAATATCTTACAAAAAATATTCCAGTTGCTCAAACGATATTATTATGTAATAGAGAAACTTCAATTGAAGAACTAACTGCATTTTTATATAGAGCAATTTTATGTGATTTTAATTCTTGCTTTATTATTGGAGGAGTTGAATTACTAGAATCTGATAGGCAAAACAAATTGATAGAATTAATAAAAAGACTTTATAATGATGAGGAATATGAAAAGATGAAGTCATGTTTAGTTATTCTTTATAGTGATAAAAGTCATAATATTTATAAAAGCTTAGAATCTTTAAATAATAAAAAATTTTTAAATGTTTCAGATAATGAAATTGAAAATATTGAAATTAAAGATTCTAAAGTGGAAGTATATGTATCAGATCATTCAGGTGTAGGAAAATCAACTCAAATTAAAAAAGCAATAAAAGAAAAAAACAAAAAATACATTCATTTTCCATTTGGAGGAGTATTTAATAGAAAAGATATTATCGAAAGATTAAAAAATTTAAAAATTGAAAAGAATAGTGCTCTACATTTAGACCTTTATGACACGGATGAAATAGATTTAATGGATGAATTTCTTTTTTCTATGTTAATAACAAAATTATATGGTCAAAATGAAGATATATTTTATTTGCCTAAAGATGTAGAGATAAAAATTGAAATTCCAAATGGATTTATTAAATTCCTTCAAAAATTCCAAATATTAACTTTATTCCCCAAAATACCATTATTCCTAAAACAATTAGCTCCATTAGAAGTGCCTGAAGATATTACTTCAAATGTTCAAGTTGTGGCAAATTATATAAAAGCCCTTAAGGAAAATATAATTGATCAAAAAGATATTTTATTCGAGAAAATTAATAATGAAACAATCCAGGACAAAAGTGAAAAAAACGCAGTGAAAGCAAAAATATTATCCCAAAAAGAATGCCAAAACTTGATTATGGAAACAATTGGAATAGTAGACCCAAATTATTATCAAATTACTACTTTTATTGATATCTTAGGAATTCAATTAAAAGAATTTAGTAGAAATTTTTTTTTAACTAGAGAAGGTATTCACTATTATGAAGAACAAAATAATAATTTAAAAGGATGTAAAATAAGAAGCTTTATAGTTAAAAGCTTTATTAAAAATACAAAACATTTTACTGAAGCCGCTTATACAACTATTTTAAAAAGCCAGCAGAAAACCCAAGAAATTATGTCTAGTTATAATGAAGACAAAGATATCGCTAATGGAATAAAAATTTTGTCTGATCCAGACCACAAAGTAATTTCTTTTGATGATATTAAATCCTTATTCTTTTTCCATGAAGGAACTGGACAATCTTTTAGTATTATTACTAATGAGAAAACTCCTGAAGAAGAAAAGAAAAATTTATTTATTCTTAAAAATATTCAAAATTACGGCCGTCTCAAGCCTTTACCAAATTATAGAGAACATGACAATTTAAAATTTCTTGAAGAATTAAAAGATATTTTATCTATAACAAATGAAGTCACAAAAAATAATAAAGAAAATGAAAAGCCAGAAAAAAACTTAAAAAAGGAAAAACCATTAGTTAAAAAGGAAAAAATAATTATCGAACATGAAGAAGAAATAGTTGAGGAAGAGGAAGAAAAAGGAGAAGAAGAAGAAGAGAATCAAGAAGATAATATAGAGGAAAATGATGAAAATAAAGAAAAAAAGTCTTTGGAAGAAATTGCTAGAAACTATGTATTTACACCCGATAATTTCCTTAAAATGATGTTAATTTTATTAAGATTAAGAGCTAATATTCCTGTAATAATGATGGGGGAAACAGGATGCGGAAAAACTTCTCTTATTAGAAAATTATCGGAAATGCTTAATAATGGTTCAAATAAGAAAATGAAAATTTTAAATATTCATGCTGGAATAAGTGATAAAGATATTATTAATTTCTTAGAAAAAAAAGTTATTAATCATGCTTTAAAAATGCAGGAAAAATATTTAGAAGAGAAAAAAAAATATGATAAAGAAAATCAAATCTTTTATCAGGAAAAATTATGGGTATTTTTAGATGAAATAAATACATGTAAATCTATGGGATTAATTAGTGAAATATTATGTAAGCATTCATATCAAGGAAAACCTTTGCCTTCGAATGTGGTTTTTATTGCTGCATGTAATCCTTATAGATACAATGAAAATGTACTAAAAAAAATAGGACTGAATGTAAATGAGGCACATCAAGAAAAGAAAAATTTAAACTTAAATGAAATTAAAAAAATGAATAAATCAGTAAATAGTAATTTAGTATACACAGTTAATCCCTTGCCTCATTCTTTATTAAATTTTGTTTTTGATTTTGGAAAATTAGGAGAAGAAGATGAAAAAAAATATATTGAAAATATTATTAGTGCCCCTATTGAAAAAATATATAATAGCAAAGAAAAAAATGAGGAAAAAGAGAAAAATGAGATAAAAGAGAAAAATGAGATAAAAGAGAAAAATGAGATAAGAGAGAAAAAAGAGAAAAATGAGATAAAAGGGAAAAATGAGAAAAAAGAGAAAAATGAGAAAAAAGAGAAAAATGAGATAAAAGAGAAAAATGAGAAAAATGAAGAAAATAAGATAAAAGAAGACCCAATTTTAACAGGAATTAAAGTTCTAGCAAAAGATTTAATTGTTACTTCACAAAATTATATCAGAAAAATATTTGGTATATCTTCTGTTTCTTTGAGAGAAATAAGAAGATTTAATATTTCTTATGAATTTTTCTTCGAATATTTAAAGAAAAAAAAAGAAATCAATTATGAATTGCCAGAAAATAGGCAATATTTAGATAGTGAAGAATTTCAATTTTATCAAAAATTAAATGAATATGATTTGCAGATTTATTCAATTATATTATCTATATTTGTTTGTTATTATTTGCGCATAACAGATAATAAAGACAGAAAAGAATTAGAAAATTTATTAAATGAAAAGTTAGAAAAATTTAACGAGAAATATAAAGATTTCCTTTATTTACCTACTAAAGAACAATTATATATAATTAATAATATTGAATTAGAAAAAGGTATTGCAAAAAATAGAGCTTTATTGGATAATATTTTTTCATTATTTGTTGCTATTATTAATAAAATCCCTATAATTATTGTAGGAAAGCCAGGTTGTAGTAAATCTTTAAGTGTCCAATTAATTAATAAGTCAATGAAAGGAAGCTCTTCAAATAAAATACTTTTTAAATCATTACCAAAAATTATTTTAAGTTCTTTCCAAGGGTCAATGGGAAGTACATCTGAAGGAGTTGAAAAAGTTTTTAGAAAAGCAAGAAATATTATTAAAAGATTAAAAGATGAAGATAAAAAAAATAATATTTCAATGATTTTCTTTGATGAAATGGGATTAGCTGAACATTCACCTAATAATCCACTTAAAGTTATACATTCACACTTAGAATATGATCTGAATGAAGGAGATAAACAAGTTGCTTTTGTTGGTATATCTAACTGGGTTTTAGATGCCTCAAAAATGAATCGTTGCATGTTCTTATCAATTCCTGACCCAGAAGAGGAAGATACAAAATTAACTTCTTTTACTATAGGTGAATCTTTTGATCCAGTATTTTCCAAAAATAATAGAGATTTTTATGAAAACATCGGTAAGACATATTTTCAATATAAAAATTATCTTAAAACTGAACATAGCCAAGATGGAAATGAGGAATTTCATGGAAACAGAGACTTTTATCATTTAACAAAAAATATTGCAAGAAATATATTTGGTATGGGATTAAGGGAAATTGATACACATGTTAGAGACAATGTTAGTGTTGCAAGTATAGAAAGAAATTTTGGTGGACTACAATTTGATGATTATAATAGAAGTACTTCTCTAGAAAAGTTTAAAAATATTTTTAATAAATTTTATGAAAATATTTCGGTTTCAAAGAAATATGAGGTATTAAAGAGAATAGAAGAAAATATTAAAGATTTATATAGTAGATATTTATTAATTATATCAAAGTCTTCAGTTAGCACATTTTTATTAGAATCAATTCTATCTAAGGATAATAAAAATAAAAAAGAGCCAAGAAATAACAATTATAATTATTATATTGGAAGCCAATTCCAAAAAGATCTTCAAAGTGAAGAATATTCCTTAAAAATATTAAATAAAATCCAAATGCATATGGAACAAGGAAACATTTTAATATTAAAAAATTTAGAATCTGTTTATCCTGCATTATATGACTTATTTAATCAAAATTTCACTGTAGTTAGTAAAAAAAATTATGCCCGTATTGCAATTGGTTCTTCTGTTAATGCATTTTCTTTAGTTAATGATAATTTCAGATGTATAGTTAATGTTGATTACGAACAAATTAAACATGAAGAAGCCCCTTTCCTTAATAGATTTGAAAAACATATAGTTTCTTTTGAATATCTACTAAAAGAAGAATATAGGGAAGAAACAAACAGGATAAATGGAATTTTATCCGAATTAATTTCTTTTGATGAAAAAGAATTCAAAGGTATCAATTATAAAATGAAAAATATATTTATAAATTCAGATATTGAAGAAATACAGGGAATGGTTTATAAATGCCAAGAAGAAAAAATAAATAAACAGGATGTAATTTATAAGATATTAGAAAAAATTAGTTTGATATTACCTCAAGATATTTTAATTTTACAAAAATTTAATGGATTTGAATCTAAATATCCAGAATATTCTAGTAAAATAATTGAAGGATATTTCAAAGGATATCATAATAATTTAAGATTATTTTTAGAAAAAATGGAAAATTTAAAAAGTGTTGTTTATACTTTTAGTAATATAACAGATTATGTTATCAATTTTGAGAAGTTTAAAAATCCAATTTTAGGAGAAATTTCTAAAGATAGTATAACTGATTTAAAAATCAGTGATTATAAATCAGAAAATGAATTTGAAAAACAAATTGATCAATTTTTTATTGATAATAATAAAAATGTTTGTTTAATTAATTTCACCCCTGATGAAGGAAACTTTTTAAATTATATTAAATTTTTCATTGAGAATAAGGAAAAAGAAATTAATGAAGATAATAAAAAAGATAAGAAAAAAGCCTTTGTATTTATTGTTCATTTATATAGAAATTTCAATTTTGAACCAAAAACTAAAAAAGAAAAAATTTTAAAAAGTAAAATACTTAAGGAATCAATATCTCTTTTATCAGATTATTATCAAATATTTATAGATAATTTAGATGGAAATGAAGATTTATCTTTAGATAAAATTTTAAATTTAAAAGGAGCAGAACTTTTCAATGCTCTAATTCCAAATACTGATAAAGTATTAAAGCAAAATATATTAAAAACTCTCAGTTATATGAAATTTGATATACTTTCATCTTTAGGAGAAATAAATGAAATAAATTATGCAAATAAATTAATTAATTTAATAGAGAAAAATCCTGATTTAATGAAGGACATAAACAACTGTATAATGAAACAAATGGATTACGAAGAGAATATTATTAAGAAAATACTTATATCTGAATTTTCAGTAAGTCAAAATGATATTGATATGATAAATATAATTCAGAAATATTTAATTGAATTTTATACAAGGAAACTAAATCTGTTTTATTATAGAGCTGAACAGGATCAATTTTTCTCATCTTTATTATCAATTAAAGAAATAAATAAAATTAATTCAATAGAATATAAATCAAAAAATAAAATAAAAGAAGAAGGAATAGAAGAAGAAGGAAAAAATAATGAAATTATAGATACAATAATTAAAAAAATAAGAAAAATATATTTAAATCATTTAAATTTTTCCAACAATGATAAAAATAATGAAAATAAAAAATATGAAGTTATAGAAAATATTGGCGCAAATGAAATTAAAATCATTTTAGGCCTGAAGTTGCCTGGAATAAAGCCAATTATTGATTTCATTTCAAAAAAATTCCAAAATGAATTGTTAAATGATTATTTAGATAATGAATATGAGCTAGGGAATAATGATGAAGATACATATAAGAGGAATTTAAAACGATATAATGATTCAATATTTATAGAATTAAATAAAAATAAATTCTTAAAAGAAATCACAAGTGATAAATACTCAAAAGATGAATTTTATGATTTGTTTTTAGAAGATTTTTGTATTTTATTTGTTTATGAAAATTTAAATAAAACAAAAATATTTAATGAAGAAATAGATAATAATAAGAAAGAAAACAATATAAAAAAACAAATTGATTATAAGTCAATTCAAAAATTTTTTAAATTAATGGTAGAGGAAAAAATTAATTCAATTGAAAAAGGTAAAGAAGAAGTTGATCCTATTATAAAAGTTGCAAGTACTATAAATTGGATATTAGCTTATTCTACAAAAATTGCAACTATAATAGAAATGTTTGTAAAACTTAATAAAATTGTCGGCAATTTATATGAATTAATAGAAAATATAATTAAAAAGGGAAAAATAAAAATTGAAGAATCTCAAAAATTAAAATTAAAGTCTATAGTTAATAAGCCAATTTTTTATGGATTCGAATCAATCTTAAAAGTTGCAACAACTCATAAAAATATATATATTAACTTGCTTAATGAGCCTAATGAATTTTCTAATTTAATAAAAGTAAATAAATTAATTTTACAATTAGCTCTCAAAATAGACAATGAACTTGATTTGAAATCCAAACATATGAATTCACTTCAAGAACTATTAATAATTATAGATTGTTTAATTGCAAATAAAAAACTTATACCAGAAGAAATGGAAAAAATAATTACTTTTTTCTCAAATGAAAGTGATTTTATAATGGAAGTAAAAGAAAAAGAAAATGAATTAATTGAAAGTTTTGAAAAATTTCATGAAACTTTAGTAAGACTTTTAGGAAAAGATCCAAAATTTAATTCAATAATGTCTCAAATTTTTAAGAATGAATTTTTAAAAATTAAAAATATAAATTTCAGAAAAATGTTATTAAATAAAATATTAAGTAATGATGAATATATAATTAATAATATTCAAATATTTAAATATATAATTCAAATAGATAATTCTCCTGAAGAGATTTCAAAAAATAAAAATAATATTTTAGAAAAGGATAGCCCTTTACTAAAAATTTTAAATAGTTGTGAAAAGGATTATTTAGAACAGACCATTATTAATATATTTGAAAGTAAAATTTTAGTTTATTTTACTCTAATTAGTAATTATAAAAGATTATTTAACAAAAAGTATAGAGAACAAAATAAAGATAGTTATCCTAGATTTTATGAAAGTGGAAGAAATAATAAACAACCAAATAAAACTTTAATTATATTTGATAAAAGCTTTGAAATATTTAAAGAATGCATTGAATTTTTAGACGATTATTTGAAGGATGACAAAAATAAAGATGAAGAAGATGTAAAAAATAATAATTTATATAAATTATATTCAATTTCTTTTATTAAAATATATTTATATAAATTATCTTATTTCGTCCATGAAAATGAACAAGAATTGCCAGATATATCAGATATTATTGGATTTATAGTAGGAGGTAATGAAAATGATCTATTTAGAAAAGTTATAAAAATATACATATTTAAACTATTTTATAACTTAACTGGTAAAAACCTTGACAATATGATGAACTATAATTTTCCCAAAAAAGGAATAGCATTTACTAATTTATTAACTGATCAAAAGAATGAAAATAAATTTGTTAGAGAAATAATCTGTGAAGAAAAATTACCAACTGAAAAAATTTATGAAGTTTTTCCATTATTAAAATATTTTATTTATACAAAATATTTAACAAAGGAAGATTTTATCCAACAACTTGGTCCTAAAGAAAAATATATGACTAAATATCCTTTATTATATAAATATTTAACTGGATTAAAAGATCCCAATGTTCACAAATTAGATTATCTTGTTATATTTAATAAGTTTACTAATGAAATGATTGATCATTATTCATTTAATATTACAAGAGAAGACGCCAAAATCAAATTATTAAAAGATGAAAATATATATACAGAGCAAGCATTTAAAGATTTATTTGAAATCTTTTTAGAAGGATGGAATGACAAAAAAATTAAAGATCAAGCTATTAAATATAAAGATAATCCAAATATGGAAGTAAAACAATTAAGTGAAGAAGATCAACTAATTTACTTTTTAATTGATGTAAATGAACAAGGATTTGGAATGTATTTAGCAGCAGCTTATCAAAAATTTATTTCATGGCAAAATCAATTTTTACAATTTGTAATAGATAATGGAGCAGATAAAAGTAGTTTAAGCTCCTATATTGATAATATTAAAAGAAGAATTCCTATTCATAATGCAAATGATAATCAAATTATTTCAATTAATAATTGTTTTGTAGACTATGATAATTTAGATGATTGTATTAATTCATTTTCAAAGAGAAAAATTTATAGTAAAAATGGAAAAATTAATTACAAAGATTATAATAAATTTGAATATGATGTATCATCAATTGAAGAAGAATTAGCTAAAGTATTATTATCTGGGAAATGTTTATTTGAAGAAGACAATGATCATTTTGTAACTTTCTGGGGTGAAGGCTTTAATGGAGGAAAGTCGGACGTTTTACAAAAGTTCTATGAAAAGTTTAAGCAAACTGATTTAGATAAAAATGAAAAGGAAAAAGTTAAGAATTATCTTAAAATATTTGGATTAAAAAATGATTATAAACAATTTTATAGTTCATTACAATTATTTATATTTTATCTTTTTACAAATAATTTTGATGAAAATGAGACCATTTCAAAAATTCTAGAAAAATCAAATGAATTTTCAAAATTAAATGGAAATTGCATAAAATTTTTTAATAATGAAAATATAAAAGAGATCAAAGGTGAAAAAATATTGAGTATTTTCTTTTTATTTGAACATTTCTGTTTCCAAGATTTATGTCAAACTCTTAAAGAAGAATATAAGAAAGAAATAGATCCTAAAATTAAGGTAAATATTGAAAAAAAATTATTAAAACCAGAGAATTATAATGAATATATTTCAATTGAAGAATTGGGTGCCGCTGTAAGGAGATTTATTTCAAGATATTTGGGAAGTGCAAATATTAATCCAGATGCTATGTTATTGCAGCAATTAAAAAGAATTGATTTATGGGGAGAAAAAATAGGAAAATTAAAAAATTTAGATTCTTTAATTACTAATTTAATTGGTGAATTTAAACTGAAAGTTGGAGAAAGTTATGGGTTATATGATATTATCAAAGAAGAAGATGAAAAAGAAATTAATATTGAAAATGAAGAAGAGGAAGAAGAAGAAGAAGAAATAACATTTAAAAGAGGTAAAAAGAAAAATAAGAAAAAAATAATTTAAGCTTAAATAATTAAATAATTAAATAATAAATAATAATATTTAAACTCAAAAAATTTTCTTAAAAAAATAATTATTACATTTGCCTTTGGGGATATTGGATACAGAACCCGCACAATCTCCATTAGATATTTTTATTTTTTGCTAATTGCTTATTTTATAAAACTATTTATATAACATTTAACTATAAAAAT
>JAJJKT010015847.1:0-14103 GCA_023805755.1 Eremoplastron rostratum | reverse complement strand
TGGCTCGTAGCGAAGGTTACACAGAAGGAACCATTCCTCTACATACTTTAAGAGCAGATGTTGATTATGCAGTAAGTGAAGCAGATACAACATTTGGAAAAATCGGTGTAAAGGTTTGGATTTATAAAGGAGAAATCCTAAATAAAAAGAACAACAATGAAGCTAAGGCTAAAGGAGGTAATTAATTATGTTAATACCGTCAAGAACAAAATATCGTCGTGTTCATAGATTACCTCATGAAGGTAGATCACGTGGAAATAGAGAATTAAGTTTTGGAGAATATGGACTTCAAGCTAAAGAAGGAGCATGGATTACAGCTAATCAAATAGAAGCTGCTCGTATTGCCATGACTCGTTATATGAAGCGTGGTGGAAGAGTATGGATTAATATTTTCCCACATATGCCATTAACGAAAAAGCCAATTGGAACAAGACAAGGAAAAGGAAAAGGTAATGTAGAAGGTTGGGTTGCCGTAGTAAAAGAAGGAAAGATAATGTTCGAAATTGCTGATGTTGATGAAGCAACAGCACGTGAAGCATTACGCCTTGCCTCTCATAAATTACCAATCGCAACAAAATTTGTAACAAAAGAAAATGGTGGTGAAAAAAATGAAGGTTAAAGAAATAAGAGAATTATCAACTGAAGAAATTAACAAGAAATTAGTGGAAACTAAAGAAGAATTATTTAACTTACGTTTTCAACAAGCAACTGGTAATTTAGAAAAACCTTCTAGACTAAGAGATTTAAGACACACCGTTGCGAGAATGAAGACCGTTCTAAAAGAACGCGAGGAAAAGGAATAGGAGGAAATATAAAGTGGAAAAGAAATTAAGCAAAGAACTAGTTGGAACAGTAGTAAGTAATGTAAACGATAAAACAATTAGTGTATTGGTAGAAACTTATAAAAACCATCCTAAATATAAGAAAAGAGTAAAAAGCTCTAAAAAATATTGTGTACATGATGAAAAAAATATCGCAAAAGTTGGAGATACAGTTCGTATAGTTGAAACGAGACCATTATCAAAGACAAAACATTTCTATTTAAAAGAAATCGTAAAAGAAGCAGTTATTGTTTAACGCTAAGATGAAGAAGGAGGAATAATTTATGTTACAACAAGAAAGCCGTATGAAAGTTGCGGATAACTCTGGTGCACGTGAATTACTAGTAATTCGTGTATTAGGAGGAAGTAGAGTAAAAACAGGTAACATTGGTGATGTTGTTGTAGGAACAGTAAAAAGTGCTATTCCAAACTCACCAGTACCAAAAGGAAAAGTTGTAAAAGCAGTTATCGTTAGATCTCGTCAAGGCGTTCATCGTGAAGACGGATCATACATTAAATTCGATGATAATGCTTGTGTTATCATTCGTGATGATAAGAGTCCGGTAGGAACTCGTATTTTTGGACCAGTCGCAAGAGAACTTCGTGATAAAGATTACATGAAAATTGTATCTTTAGCAAAAGAAGTACTATAAGGAGGTATTTATGAACTTTAAAGTAGGAGATGAAGTTGTAGTTATCGCTGGTTCTGATAAAGGAAAAAAAGGAAAAATACTAAAAACATTAAAAGAAGAAAATAAAGTAATAGTAGAAGGTGTAAAAGTTGTAAAGAAACATCAAAAACCAACTGGACAAGAAACAGGTGGAATTGTAGAAAGAAATGCACCAATTGCTGCATCTAATGTAATGATAGTAGATCCTAAAACAAAGAAAAGAACTAGAATAGGACATACAACTGATGAAAAAACAGGTAAAAAAATAAGAATTACAAAAAAATCAAACGAGAAAATTGATTAGTTGGAAGGAGGGTATTTATGAACCGCCTAAAAGAAAAATACTTAAAAGAAGTAGTTCCAAGTTTAATGGAAAAATATAATTATAAGTCAATCATGGAAGTTCCAAAAATAGAAAAAATTGTTATTAATATGGGAGTAGGAGATGCAACAGGAAATTCTAAATTAATGGAAGCTGCTGCAAACGATCTAGCAAAAATTGCTGGACAAAAACCAGTAATAACAAAAGCAAAAAAATCTATTGCTGGATTCAAAGTAAGAGAAGGACAATCAATTGGTTGTAAAGCAACTCTAAGAGGAGACAACATGTATAACTTTATGGATAAGTTAATATCAATAGCTCTTCCAGGAGTAAGAGATTTCCGTGGTGTTAGTCCAAAAGCCTTCGATGGTAGAGGAAACTACACAATGGGACTTAAAGAACAATTAATCTTCCAAGAGATTGATTATGATGATGTTGTAAAAGTTCGTGGTATGGATATCGTATTTGTTACAACAGCAAAAACAAACGAAGAAGCATTTGACTTATTAAATGGACTTGGAATTCCTTTTAGAAAGTAAAATGGGAGGAATATTATGGCAAAGAAAAGTATGATAGTAAAAGCTAATAGACCACAAAAATTTAAAGTAAGAGAATATACAAGATGTTCTCGTTGCGGTCGTCCACACGCAGTTATGAGTAAATTCGGAATCTGCCGTATTTGCTTCCGTGAATTAGCTTACAAAGGACAAATACCAGGAATTAAAAAATCAAGTTGGTAATTGGAAAGGAGGAAATAAAGATGGCAGTAGTAACTGATACAATCGCAGATATGTTAACAAGAATTCGTAATGCTAATGCAATGCGTTATGAAGAAGTACAAGTTCCATCTTCTAAAGAAAAAGAAGCAATTGCTAAAATTTTAAAAGAAGAAGGATTTATTAATGATTATAAAATAACCAGTGAAGGTGTTGCTAAGACAATCACATTAACTTTAAAATATGCTGATAAAAAAGAAAGAGTTATCACTGGACTAAAAAGAATTTCCAAACCAGGATTAAGAGTATATGCAAAGAGTGAAGAAATTCCAAAAGTATTAAATGGCTTAGGAATCGCAATCATTTCTACATCAAAAGGAATTATGACAGATAAAGAAGCTCGTAAACAAAATATAGGTGGAGAAGTTCTAGCTTATATTTGGTAAGTAAGGCGCATAAGTTTGAAACCCATGTAAAGGCATGGTAAATTTAAAATGAGATATAGGAGGTGTCGTTATGAGCCGTATAGGAAATCGTTTATTAACTATACCTGAAGGTGTAACTGTAACAGAAGAAGATTCTATTATTACAGTAAAAGGACCTAAGGGAGAATTAAAACAACGTCTACCAAAAGAAATTACAATGAAACAAGAAGAAGGTAGAATTACATTAGAACGTAAAGATGAAAATGCTAAAGCAATGCATGGAACGATGAATTCACTATTAAACAATATGGTAGTTGGAGTAACTAAAGGTTATGAAAAATCTTTAGAGATTATCGGAGTAGGATATCGTTTTAATGTACAAGGCAAAAAATTAGTAATTAGCGCTGGATATTCACATCCAGTAAATATGGAAATACCAGAAGGAATAACTGTAGAATCTCAAAGTAATACTGAAATTACTGTAAAGGGAATTGATAAAGTATTAGTTGGAGAATTTGCTGCAAATATCCGTAAGGTAAGAAACCCAGAACCTTATAAAGGAAAGGGAATTCGTTATAAAGATGAACATGTTCGTCGTAAAGAAGGAAAGAAAGCTGCTTAATTAAGGAAGGGAGAAAAAAAGTATGATAAAAAAAGAATCTCGTAACAGTATGCGTATTTCTCGTCATGAAAGAATTCGTAAAACTTTAATGGGAACAAGTATAGCACCAAGATTATGTGTTTTCCGCTCTAATGCAGAAATATACGCACAAATCATTGATGACGAAACAAAAACTACACTTTGTTCTGCTTCCTCATTAGAAAAAGAATTAAACTTAAAAAATGGTGGAAATGTTGAAGCAGCAAAAGTGGTTGGAAAAAGTATTGCTGAAAAAGCAAAAAAGGCTAAAATCACTAAAGTAGTATTTGATAGAGGAGGATACCTTTATCATGGACGTGTAAAAGCATTAGCTGAAGCTGCACGTGAAAATGGATTAGAATTCTAATAGGAGGGTAATATGCAAAAGAAAACTCAAGACTCTAAAGAAAAACAATATGAAGAATTAGTAATTGACGTTAAAAGTGTTGTTAAAGTAAACAAAGGTGGACGTCAAAGAAGATATGCTGCAACTGTTGTTATTGGAGATCGTAAAGGGAAAGTAGGATTAGGTATTGGAAAAGCAAATGAAGTACCAGATGCTATCAAAAAAGCCCTTCAAGATGCCAATAAAAATATGATCACAATCCCTCTAGCTGATGGAAGAACAGTTTCTCATGAAGCAATTGGTGAGGCAGGAGCTGCCAGAGTAATTATCAAACCAGCTGCTGCTGGTACAGGTATAATTGCTGGAGGATCTGTTCGTGCAATTTTAGAATTAGCTGGAGTTCGTGATGTTGTCTCTAAATCACTAGGAGCAAGAACAAAATTAAATATGGCAAGAGCTGCCATTACAGCCCTAAAGTCTATTAAGACTCCAGAGCAAGTAGCAGCACTTCGCGGAAAAACAGTAGAGGAGATATTAGGATAATGAAATTACATGAATTAGAAAGAAATATCGGTGCTACTCATGCTAAAAAGCGTGTAGGACGTGGACCAGGTAGTGGTCTTGGTAAAACAAGTGGTCGCGGACAAAAAGGACAAAAAGCACGTAGTGGTGGTAGTATAAATCCAGTATTTGAAGGAGGACAATTACCACTATATCGTAGACTTCCAAAGAGAGGATTTACGAATGCCAAATTTAAAACGGTTTATGCAGTTATCAATCTTGAAGACTTAAATCGTTTTGAAGAAGGAACAGTTGTTACACCAGCTTTATTAAAAGAAGTTGGATTATTAAAGAAACAATGCGATGGTGTAAAGGTATTAGGAAAAGGAAAATTAGAACATAAATTAACTGTTCAAGCAAATAAATTTTCAACAAGTGCTTTAGAAAAATTGAAAGAGGCTGGAAGCAAAGCTGAGGTGATCTAAGATGTTTAAAGTAATGAAGGAACTATTTACTTCAGGAAATAAGGATTTACGTCATAGAATATATTTCACTTTATTTTGTTTAGTAGTTTTCACTTTAGGTATCTCAATTAGAGTTCCTGGAACAGAAAACTTAACAAAAAACCTAGGTTTTTTAGAGTTAATCAATACAATTGGTGGAGGAGCTCTTAAAAACTTTTCAATTTTTGCATTAGGAGTAATGCCATATATTACAGCATCAATTATTACACAATTATTGCAAATGGATATTTTTCCATATTTTACCGAATTAGCAAAACAAGGACATACTGGAAGACAAAAGATTAATCAAATAACAAGATATATGGGAATAGCTTTTGCCTTCATTGAAGGATATGCTTTTTCCTTTGCTTTTATAGGTAAAACAGGAAATCCAATGCAATATATGTATATTGCAACGATTTTAACAGCCGGAACATCTTTATTGTTATGGATGGGAGATCAAATGACTCAAAAAGGAATCGGAAATGGAATGAGTTTAATAATCATGGCTGGTATAATCGCAACACTTCCTCAAATGTTTATTACTGTTTTTACAAGTTTTATAACATTTGAAGGAACAGCACAAGTAATTGCCTTAGGAGTTGTAAAATTTATTTTATTTGTATTGGTATATTTCGCAATTATTATAGGAATGATTTTTGTAGAAGAATCAGAAAGAAGAATTCCTATACAATATGCTAATAAATCAACAAATGCTTTTGGTGCTTCTCAAAGCTTTATGCCAGTTAAAATTAATTCAGCTGGAGTAATGCCTGTTATCTTTGCATCAAGTTTATTATCAATTCCAAGTATAGTTTCACAAGTAGTGAAAAAAGAAGGACTTAGATTATTTATTCAAAAATATTTGACATATACAACACCAGTTGGTTTTGTCATATATATATTACTTATCTTCTTCTTTGCATACTTCTATACATTTATTCAATTAAAACCAGAAGAATTTGCAAAGAATTTACAAGAAAATGGAGGATATATTCCAGGAATTAGACCAGGAGAAGAAACAAAAAAATATGTAAGTAAAATTTTAGCTCGCTTAACCGTTCTTGGAGCAACATTCTTAGTAATTATTGCTGCTCTTCCAATTGTATTTTCACAATTAACAAGTCTACCAACCTCTGTATCTATTGGAGGAACAGGATTATTAATCGTTGTTGGAGTAGCACTTGAAACATACAAACAATTAGAAGGAAGCTTATTAACGAGAAGTTATAAGAAAGGATATAGTAGAAGATAATTTATGAAAAATATTATGTTTATCGCTCCACCTGCTGCTGGAAAAGGAACCCAAGCTGAATTAGTAGTAGAAAAATATGGAATACCACACATTTCTACAGGAGATATCTTAAGAGAAATCTCAAAAGAAGACAGCGAAATTGGAAAATATGTTCAAGAAACACTAGCAAGTGGAAAATTAGTAAAAGATGAGATTACTTATCAATTAATTGAAGAACGTCTAAAAAGAGATGATTGTAAGAATGGATATATTATTGATGGATTTCCACGTAATATTGAACAAGCTTATGAATATGATAAAATTCTTAAGAAATTAGGCTATGATATAGGTAATGTTATCTATATTAATATAGATAAAAAAATACTAGAAAAAAGAATAACAGGAAGAAGACTTTGTGAAAATTGTAATACAATTTACAATATCAATGATCCTAATAATTCTCCTCAAGTAGAATCTATATGTGATAATTGTGGAGGAAAATTATATCAAAGAAGTGATGATAATCTAGAGTCTTTTGAAACAAGATATAAAATGTATCAAGAAAAGACTGAACCAATTATCAATCACTACAAAGAAGAAAATGTATTGACAGAAGTAGATGGAAATGACACTGTAGAAAATATATTTTCAAAGATTGATGAAATCATCAACAAGTAGAATGTATCATAAGTATCTAAAGAAGACAGAAGATAATCTTCTCTCTTCCTATAGGATACAACAAAAATCTTCGACAGGAGAGTGAAGAGATGGCTAAGGAAGATACAATTGAAATAGAAGGAAAAGTTCTTGAAATTATTCCAGGAGGAAAATTTAAAGTACAGTTGGAAAATGGACACATTGTGGAAGCTCACGTTTCTGGTAAAATACGAATGAACTATATCCGTATTTTAGCAGGAGATACCGTAATGATAGAACTTTCTCCATATGACTTAACACGTGGGCGTATAACCTATCGTAAATAATAGGAGGGGAAAATATGAAAGTAAAAGCATCAGTAAAACCAATTTGTGAAAAATGCAAAGTGGTAAAACGTAAAGGAAAAGTAAGAATTATTTGTGAAAATCCAAAGCACAAACAAGTTCAAGGTTAATTTTTAGGAGGTGGAAAAAAATGGCACGTATTAAAGGTGTAGATATTCCAAATGACAAGCACATTTTCGTTTCATTAAGTTATATTTATGGAATCGGAAGAAATTTAGGAAAACAAATTTGTGAAGCTGTAGGAATTGATCCAGCAACGAAAACAAAAGATTTATCACAAGAAGATTTAGTAAAACTTCGTGATGAAATTAATAAACATTTAACAGAAGGAGACTTACGTCGTGAAGTTAATATGAACATCAAAACAAAGATGGAAATTAACTCATATCAAGGAAGTCGCCATAAAAAAGGATTACCTGTAAGAGGACAAAGAACAAATCGTAATGCTCGTACTCGTAAAGGTAAAGGAAAAATTGTAGCAAATAAGAAGAAAGTTTAGTTGATAAATAAAAAAAGGAGGTAAGACTTATGGCTTATAAAACAAGAAAGAAAAAAGTAAAAAAGAATGTACCAGAAGGAATGGCTCATATTCATTCAACATTTAATAATACCATTACAACACTTACTGACCAAGAAGGAAATGTAATAAGTTGGGCATCATCTGGTGCCATTGGTTTTAAAGGAAGTAAAAAATCAACTCCATTTGCTGCGGGAATGGCTGCAGAAGCTGCCGGAAAAGCTGCTTATGACATGGGAATGCGTAAAGTAGAAGTTCATGTAAAAGGTTTAGGACCAGGACGTGAAACAGCAATCCGTTCCTTACAAACAGCAGGACTAGAAGTAACATCTATCGTTGATGTTACACCAATTCCACACAATGGATGTCGTCCACCAAAACGACCAAGAGGTTAAAAGAGGGCTCTATTAGTGGAAAGATTAAAAATAGTTCATAAAAAAAGTAAAGGGAGGTTAGTTTTATGTTACAATTTGAAAAACCAATTTATAAAATAACAGACTCTATAGAAAGTAATTTTTATGGAAGATTTGAATTAGAACCATTAGAAAGAGGATTTGGTACTACAATAGGAAATGCCTTAAGAAGAGTAATGTTATCATCTCTTCCAGGAAGTGCTATCAGTAGTATCAAAATAGACGGTGTTCTTCATGAATTTCAAACAATAGATGGAGTTTATGAAGATGTAACTACAATTATTTTAAATTTAAAAGGAGTAGTAATCAAAAATCACTCAAATGAAGATAAAATAATTCGTATAAACACAACCAAAGAAGGAGAAATAACTGCAGGAGACATTGAACACGATGCAGATATTGAAATAATTAATCCTGATAAAGTAATTTGTACTTTATCAAATGGAGCTTCATTAAACATGGAAATGACCGTAACAAACGGACGTGGCTATGTAAGAAGTGAAGATAATAAAAGAATTCATGACATTAAGAAAGTTGGAGAAATTGCCATTGATTCTCTATATTCTCCAATTGAAAGAGTTTCCTATGAAGTAGGAAATGCTCGTGTAGGACAAGATGAAAGTTATGATAAATTAATTATGGACGTTTGGACAAATGGCTCTATTAAACCGGAAGAAGCAATTGCTCTTGCATCACGCATTTTGATAGAACACTTACAAATCGTAACAGATTTATCAGCAATAGCTGACGTGAGCGGTATGATGATTGAAAAAACAGAAGATCCAAAAGTAAAAGCTCTAGAAACAACAATTGAAGATTTAGATTTCTCTGTAAGAGCATATAACTGTTTAAAAAGAGCAGGAGTTCATACATTACAAGATCTTGTTAACAAAAGTGAATCTGACATGATGAAAATTCGTAATTTAGGTAAAAAATCTCTAAAAGAAGTATTAGATAAGATTAGAGATATGGGCTTAGTTTTACGAGATGATGATTAATAAGGAGGAATAAACTATGGCATATAGAAAATTAGGTGTAGATAATAAGCACAGAAGAAGTATGCTAGCTACAATGACCAAACAAGTAATCAACAATGAATCAATTACAACAACAGAAACAAGAGCAAAAGAAGTTCGTAAAACTGTTGAAAAAATGATTACTTATGGAAAAAGAGGAGACCTAACTTCTCGTCGCAAAGCTTTAGCATTCTTACATAACGATAAAGCAACTGTAGAAAAAGTATTCAATGATTTAGCAAAACGTTATGAAAAGCGTAACGGAGGATACACTCAAATCTTAAAATTAACAGAAAGACGTGGAGACGATGCTTTAATGGTTATTTTAAGATTAATTGAAGAAGAAAAGAAAGAAGAAAAACCAGCTAAGAAAAGTACAAAAAAAGAAACTAAAGAAAAAAAAGAAAAATAGAAAAAGACAAATACTCTAGTATTTTCTTTTTTTTTTTTTAATTAATTTATAATAGACACGTAATTTTAACATCTATTATTAATTTACATTTTAAAAAACATGTAAAGTAAAAAAACACTATGTAAACTATTGTTAAACAATTGTTAAATGCTGTATATTGACAAACAACAAATATAATCTTATAATCAATCTAAATAGGATAAGAATAAGATGTAGTGGTGATATAAGTGAAAATGAAAAAAACAATCTTTTTTTTATTATTTATTGTTGTAATAGGTTTTATAGCAGTACCAAAAACATTAGGAATATATAGAGAAACAAAAAATAAATCAGTTAATTTCACGGTAGAACATCCAACTTTTACTGTGTCTTTTAATGTTAATGGAGGAAGTGGAGGACAAAGTAATAGTATTAATGCTAAATATGGAGAAGTAATGCCTACACTTTCAGGTAGTGTACCTACTATGACAGATTATATATTTATGGGATATTTTGATGCACCAAGTGGAGGAACAAAATATTATAATGCTGATTTAACAAGTGCTCATACATTTGATAAAGCAGGAGATACTACGCTATATGCCCAATGGAAAATGGTAACATATGATATCAACTATACAATGAATGGTGGAATAAAAGGCACCAACGAACCAGCAAAAGCAACTTATGACATTGCTTTTGCAGTATCAAAACCAACGAAGACATTTACAGTAGAAATAGATTCTAATACTCAAGGAGCAACACTAAGTAGTAATAGTGCAAGTGGTAGTCAAGTGTTTGCTGGATGGAGTGCCAGTAATTTAGATGTTAGTAATGCCAAATATGGAACAAGTAGTGATAATGTCACGACTTCATGGTCATCATCAACAACACAAGTCGGAGCAAATGAAAATACAATGTATTTCAAGAACTTAGCTCAAGCAGGAAACATAGTAACATTAGTAGCTAATTGGACACCAACAGCAGTAACCCTACCAACAGTAACCAAGACAGGTTATGTATGTGGATATGCAACAACATCAACAGGAACAGTAGAATATACATCGGGAGCAAGTTATACACCAAGTGCAACAACATCTAGTACAACATTATATGTAAAATGTAGTGAAGCATCAGATACAGCTTATATAGTAAATCATTATGTTCATGATATTGGATCGGACACATATACATTAAATTCAACAGATAATTTAACTGGGACAACAAATGCTACATTAACATTAACTAACTTAAAGAAAGCAATAACAGGAGCGACATATGTAGAAGGGTATTTAACTGGAAATACAACAAAACCAGCAAGTGACGCAGTAACAACAACAACGATACTTCCAGACGGAACAAGAGTAATAAACTTATATTATCGAAGAAATTATTTATATATACAATATGATATAAACGGAGGAACACTTTCAAGCAATAATTCAGATTATTCGACATCAGGGACTTTAGTAACTAATACAGCCAATAATCCAGAAACAAACTTTTTAATGGGTGTATATGGAGGAAAAGTAGGAGCTGTTAATACTACAACATATGTTATAAATGGTAGTGCTCTTCATAATTATAATAATTCTAGTCATATAAATATAACTAAAATAGGCCATATAGCTAAAGCAGGTGCTGAATGGAATACGAAAGCAAATGGAAGTGGAACTAATTATAATCAGGCCACTACTACGTATGATGCAGATGGTTTTGCAGGAGCAGATTTATCAACAGGAGATAAGGTTGTAACATTATATGTAAATTGGGTACCAAAGAATTATGTAATAACATATGATTATAGAAATACAGCCAATACAACATTTAATACGGCAGGAGAATATGAAGATACAGGATATTTAATAGATTGGGATAAAGATTTCACTATAACAGGGATATATAAACCAGCAACCTCAGCAAAAAGGTATTTAGTAATAGGAAACTATAATGATGGAGCAAAGACATTAAATATTGAAATTACTACAGCAAATAAATTTAGAATATATATGGGAAATGGAGCAGTAGATGATTTATCAGATACAGTATTAGGAAGACTAAATGCTGATATAACATATTCATTTACATGGACAGCAAGTACAAAAACATATACTTTAACCGCAACAGATACAACATATACCGATATAAGTATGACAGGAACATATGAAGAGGCTAGTGGAGTAGCAACTAAGACTTTGCGATTAGGAAGATTAGATTATAGAAGTGATACAGCAGTATTCAATGCAACATCATATTCAAGAAATTTAAAGATAACAAAGGTATATATGTATGGAAATACATTAGATAATCCAGCACTAGTAACAAGAAGAGGTTATACTTGGAGTGGATGGTATAGTGAAACAAGTGGCGGAATAGAGATAACTAATAGTACAAGTGTACCAGCAGCCAATACAACATATTATGGAAGATGGATAGGAAATCCTTGGACTGTAAAATTTAATGCTAATGGTGGAAGTGGCACAATGTCAAATGAAGCCATGACGTTTGGCGTAAGCAAAGCGTTAACACAGAATGCCTTTACAAGAGCAAATTATGAATTTGTAGGATGGAATTTAAATGCTGCAGGAACAAGTACTACTTATGTGAATAAACAAAGTGTTTCTAATTTAACAGAGACAAATGGAGGAACAGTAAACTTATATGCGATATGGAGACCTACAAATTATACGGTTGTATTTAATGGAAATGGATCAACCTCAGGAACAACATCTAATCAAACAATAAATTATGCTACATCAACTGCTTTAACAAGTAATGGATATAGTAGAACAGGATATACATTCTCCAATTGGAGTGATGGAATGGGCAATGATTATAATAATGGAGCAAATGTAAATATTAATGCTAACTTATTATATGGAACATCAAATCCAACAGTTAATACATCAACAGTAGGAGTAGCAGGATATTGGAGAAAAAATAGTACAGGAGCAACAGCGGTAGAAATAGAAAATTCTCCATCACCATCTATTGAAAAAGCTATTAATATACCAGCCAACACATCAACTGCGACAAGATATGTAGATCATAATAATTTACCGCTTGCCTCAGGAGAGACTTATACAATATCAACATGGGCAAAGGGAAGTGGAACATTAATTATAAGGGTAGGAAATGGAACCCCATATAAGGAAGAAAGCTTTACATTAACAAACACATGGACAAGATATACAATGACTTTCAATGGAGTATCTACAGCAACAACAGGAGAGAATAATGCAAGAGTATCAGGTGAAAAAACAAATGTCTTTTTTGGAACACCAGCAGGAAATGGTGCAATCCAGATTTGTGGAATGAAAATGGAAAAAGGTTCAACAGCAACAGCATATATTGATACAAAAGGAGATAATACTTATCCATTAATAGCAAATTGGAATGCAGGCACTTATACAATAGCTTATACGATGAATGGCGGAGTAAAAGGAACAAATGGACCAACAAGTGGAACAACTGATGCGATTGTAACGATTAGTAAACCAACCAAGACATTTACAGTAAATATTGATGCTGAAAGCATTGAATATTTTAGCTCCGTGCTCTCAGATGATATAGCCGAGGATGTGGCCGCAGGGAAACTTAATGCTATCGGTGCCATGAGAAGCGGTGAGGATGGTGTATATGGCGTAGGCGCACTTGCTTACTATCTTGAAAATGATCCGGATGGATCGGATATAATAGTCCGTATAAAATGGCTCTATGTGGCTGAGGAATACAGGGAGAGGCAGATAGCATCATCCCTTCTTATGGAACTGATGGTGCTTGCAAAGGAATTCGGAGTGGCTGCGGTATCTACTGACATCTCTATACGGTCCGAGTGGTCCGAAGTTGTCTGTAACTGGCTCGACAAGTGGTATTACAGATTTACAACAGGCATTGCACCTGAGGTTACTTTTGATGTTCCGGAAAATTCAACGGGCCGGGAGATAAAGGATATGCCGGGGACGGGTACGTACAGCGGCGTATCTGATAAAGACCTGAGGAGTATATATTCCAGATTTTTAAGGAAGAATGGCTATAAGGGGCATCTGCTGAATGACTCCCTGCCCAAGGGCTATGTGGATGCAGATACTTCCTGCTACATAGGGGATAAGGTATCGCCAAAGGGCATGCTTCTGTCACATATTCTTCCTTCGGGATTAAGGCGTGTGGAGTATATGGGGGCTATCGGAGATGATGGAAAAGAAGCAGAGCAGAAGCTTATATATACTTTCATCCGGGGGATTGCCACAGATACAAAAGATAACAGACGGTTTCTGATGGAAGCGAATGATCCGGAGCTTTATACATTTTTGGACAAGATCATGCCCAATCCAAATGGCGATATGGTAATAGAGGGAATGCTCCTGTCGCTTGATGATGCTGAAGATATTACGCCTGAAGATATTACAGAGTTCCTGCGGGAGGAATAAAACAGTAAACATTTGAGGAGGGAAAAGTATGCTGGGAAAAGCTAAATGTAAGATTCTTAAAGAAATCCGTCAGAAAATAGCAGATGAAAATGATATTCCTTACGTAACAAGGGAATGCACGTACCAGGGAGATTGTTCCGGTACCTGTCCTAAATG
>JAJJKT010015846.1:0-14229 GCA_023805755.1 Eremoplastron rostratum | reverse complement strand
GATATTCCAATAAAAAACTTTTAATCATTTTTAAATGATATTAAAAATTTTAAAAACAATATTTTTTAAATAATATTTATATAATGGTTTTATTTTGTAATATATTTTTTATAAAAAATATTGAAGCACAAATAATTGGAATATAGTACCAATTTAGAGGAATAAGCCTACTAGTAAAATAATACTATCCAATTTTAGATTTCCTTTATTTTATAGAAAAATTTAACATTTAAGCATAAATTGTTTAAGATACTTTATTATAAAAAATTTTTTCCGAATTTAGAGATTAAATCTAATCTCCTTTTACCGTTTCCATTAATCTACTGAATTAGGTACCGTAGAGTTCTGAAATATTAACTTAGTTGGAAACAGGAAAAAAAAATGGGGCTTAATTCATACATGCAAAATTTTGTTAATTTGAGATATTTATATAAATGACTTTTTTAAAACCCTTAAGCTTACTTCTTTTCAACCAATAATTAGAAATCAGATAATTTTCCTTAAACTCACAATAATAATCCTCAGTAAGAATAATCCCCCCTTTCAAAATTTTAATTTTAGGGCTATTTTATTCTATTTTCTCCCTAAAATTTTGATATTTTACTCCGCTAAAAAATTTTGATTTCTCCTTGGATGAGGCAGATTATAATGAGGTGTAGTATATTACAAACAATCAAAGTATGAAAAAATAAATATTTCTAACAAGCAAAGCCGACAATATTCAGACATCAAAATAGGTTATTAGAAACTAAGGGGAAAAACTAATAGTTTTATCATAATTAATTTTGTTTATAAAATCCATTTATAATTTTTTATACTATTAGAATTAAATATTTTCATATGTGGAGATATCTCTCCATTATAATTAGTATTTAGTTATCTTCACACTAAAACTAAATCACAAAATATTCCTTATTAACTAATTATTATCTATATAGTGCAATCTAGTTTAAAGAAAACTGATGTACATATATATAATATTTATATATTTAAAAAAGTCCTCAGACTTACTTTATATCATGATACTTTCTTAGGCATAAAAACCAGAAAAGGGATAAGCATTTGAACAATAATATACAATAATTTTAGGTACTATACAATATTAAAAAAATATAAATATAAATTTACTTACTTCTACTATTTCCTTGATAATATTTATAGTGTTCAAACATTTTATCAACACTTTCCTGAATTTTTTTGTTTAATCCATTTTGATCATTGCTTTCAAGTAATTCTATATTATCTGAAAATTTTCTACTTTTATGAATGCTTGAATTTGAATTAGAAGAAGATAAATCTTGATCCTTAACTTTTTCTTGACTTGAAAAAGTTGTTTCTTGGGAAACATCTTCTTCTATTCTTCTTTTAGGATAAAAAGATGTTATATTATTTAAATTTATTTGATTTTGTTTCAAATTGTTTATATTATTTATATAATAATTATTATTATTTATTTTATAATAATTATTATATTCATTCATATTTAAGTCTTTATTATTTTTGATATTATTTTTTCTTTTGTTTAAATTTATTTTTGAATCGTTATTATTATCATTTAAATTAATTCTTATATTATTCCTATATATTATGTTTTTAATTTGATTATTATTTTTTTCTTCCTCATTTTTCTTATTCCTTTCTTTTACTCTCATCGCTTGGTTATGAAAAATATATCCATCCATCTCTTTCAGACATTTTTCATAGTCTTTCTTATCTATAAAATGTATAAATCCAAATCCTTTAGAAACGCCTTTATCAGTAATTATTGAAGCATGATGAACACTAGGATATTTTGACTTAAATAAATTATATAATTCAATATCTTCAATATCTGGAGCTAGGTTTCCAACGTATAAATTTATATTTCCTTCCGAATTTTGATTAGCCCAATTCAACTTAAAATTAAAATCTGCATTGGGCAATTTTTTTCCATTTAATTGAATTAAAGCTTTATTCGCTTCGATCATACTATCAAAATTTATAAAACAATAATTTCTTAATAAATTTAGTTTTTTATCTTTTATCATTTTTATACTTTTAGGCTTAATGCCTAATAATGTGAAAGATTTCATGATTATATCTTCGTTCATCCATGGTTTAATATCACCCATCCACAAAGTGCTTTCTGTACTCATTTTTTTATTTATTATTTATTATTTTTAATAAATTTCAAAAAAATGATAAAATATTCTTATACTTTTCTTAAAAATTTTTCATATTTATTTTAGTTTTACAGTTTAGTTTGTTGACAAAAATTAGATATTATAATTATGCCAGGTTAATAATTTCATTAATAACAATTTTTTAATTCTTAAATTATATTCAAATATTCAATTAAATTAATACTGAAAAATCTAGATTTTAAGCATTAAGTTTTTTTTATGGCCGGTAGGGGCTTTTATTTATTATAACGTCTCAAATTGTCATTTTTAAAATTTTCTGTAATTTAGAAAAAAATGAAAATAACTTCCCAAAATAAATGGTATTATTTTTTATTAATCTTTCTACGTTTGTTTGAATAAATACAAATACAGTATAATCCGTCAAACTTTCAACAAATGGAACAAGGTTAAAAGTTTTTAAAGAGTTATTTAATTAATATTGATGTATTTTGGATGAGGCCATTAATTCTAAATTTCACTTTTTTAAAATAAATTATGTTATAAATAAGAGGTTGACTTTAATCAATGGAATATCCTATTTTTAGTTATGAAAGAATAATAGAAAAAAAATATTTAACATTACAAAATTGTTGGTATATACTTTTTTTCCAAACTTAAATTAAAAATGTCTGTAACTTTTAAAAAAGTTTTTATATAAAGGAGATAAGTAGTTTTAAAACTTTATTTCCTTAGACAAAATCTTTCAAAAAGTTAAAAGAAAATTTATTTAATTATTTTAATATTACTGCTTTTGTTCGTTGTGATACGGACTGTATTTTATTTGTATTATTGTTCAAACAAAAAAAGAAAGGTTAATAGATAATTGTTATAATTTATATAATTATTTTTGAATAATATTTAGAAAAATATTATTATTAACCTTGTTTCATTCGTTCGTTGTGATATGGACATTACTTTATTAGTATTATTTTTCAAGCAAAAGTAGTAAGGTTAATGAAGAAAACTTTCATATTTAAATAAACTCTTTAATTTAATTTTTTTATTATTTTTTGTTTATAATGATATGAAGAGGGTTCATTAAATATTTTTTTGGAAATAATTGACAAAAAGTTGATAACTTTTCTCTTTTTGTTTGAAAAATAATACAAATAAAGTATAGTCAGAATCACAGCGAAAAAAAGCAGTAAAGTTAATATCCTTAAACATTTTTGATATTAATTTTTTCAAATTAAAAATGAATATCAATAAATTTTAAATAGTAAAAATTATTCAATATATTTTCTGTATTTAATTTATAATCTTTAAAATATGATTAATTATTTATTAAATTAGATAAATACAAATATATTTAAAGATATATTATATAATTTTTAAAAACGTTTTTTGATAAGGGAAATCTCTCTTTTTCGTTTTCAAGAAATCTTTTCAAAAATTATTTGGAAAAATTTAGATATTTTAATATAAATTAATTTATAAAATAGTATTAAATTTAAGATAATAAAATTTATAAGAATTAATTATTTTGTTTGGAATTTATGAGATATTTAATAATTTTTATTAGCAGAATATAATCTAAATGCCAGAGTGGCAGAGTGGCAGAGATAGTGGCAGAGTGGCAGAGATAATGGCAGAGTGGCAGAGATAATGGCAGAGTGGCAGAGATAATGGCAGAAGAAAAAATTAATGAGAACACTAAAAAAAAAGAAGATAGTAAATTAATATATTAAAATTCAATAATAAAATACAAAAAAAGAATAAATGAAATTATAAGAGTGTATTCAAAATAATATCATTAATATAATTTAAATTATAAATTTTTAATAAAAGCATATAAACCTATATATATTTTATGTCATCTATGAATAGATAATAAGTCTTAAACTTAACTTTTCTCTAAATAAGCACCCAAATAAATAATATTGGTATTTAAAATATCTTTTAAATTCATTATTTCTTCCAAACAATGATTTTTTGTAAGACCATCATAATAATAATTAATACCCTTTTTTAACTTAATTAAATCATTTTGATAATCTAATATAATTGATGTAAAATGATCATACTGAGGGGTTAGAATTAAAGCTTTTAACTCATAAATATGATTTTCAAAATTAAAACTATTACAAAGAATTTCTGATAATTTATCCTTATAAACAATTCTTTTGTTAAATTCTATTTTCTCTAATTCATTTCTATTACCTGTATCATTATAATTCAATAGATCAAATAAAACAAATAATACTTTAGGAAATTTTTTACAATTAATTAATCTATAAAAACTAGGATTTTCAATATTCAATATTTTCCCCTCTTTATCATATCCGCATCTATTACACGTGGTTAGGTCATTAGCTAATAAAGAATTAATTTTTTTAATTATATTGGAATTATTTATAATATCTTCTTCTTTAAATATTATATATGGATTCAAATAATTCATAGTTATTAACCTATTCATACAATTATTATTAGTGCAACCTTCTTCTAATTTATATTCAAAACAAAAGTTTTTATCATATCTAAATAAATCTAATATTTGATATAAACTTCCTTTTTGTTCAAAGCACATCAATTCCGTTGTTAAATCAATATTTTTATCGCTATTTTTTTTTAAATATACCCAAAAACCTTTTTCATATTCTTTATTATTTAAATCTATACATTTATAAAACAAATTATTTAAATACTGAAGATTATGATTTTCAGGTGTTTCTATACTTTCACTTAATTTTGGATAAATAACTAAACTATATATTAAAGAAAAGCTGTCATATCTACATGAATTTAGTTTCCATTTAAACCATATTTTATTCACATTTATATCACTATTCAAATTTATTAAGTTTTCTTTATCTTGTATATCAATATCAACATGTTTTTTTATAGTCTTAATTTTTTTAAATTTTACAATTTTTTTGTTTTTATTTTTTAAACCTTTTTCATTATTATAAATTTCCTTTCTATAATCTTCTTCTTCATTTTTAATAAAATATAAAAAAAGAGGCCATGTTACCTTACATTTATTTTTACCGTATAAAAATTTACTCAGTTTTAATTTAATTTTCCTATTATAATTTTCTATGTAACTATTTGACCTTTGCTCCTTTGTTAAATAATGATAATTTAACATACCATTTCTAAAATATTGAATCCATTGATTTTCAAAATATTCTATATAAGTTTTAATATTATCTCCTTTTGATATATATTTATTTTTAATTTCGATAAATATACTATAATTTTTATAATAGAGAAATGGAGCCTTGTAATATTCATTTAATAATTCTTTAAAAAATTCTTTGTTATTATCCTTAATCATACCTAATTCGATAGCCTTTTCCCTTATATTCCTGCAATAGTGATAATAACAACCTATTTGTCTTATATTAGGGAATGCAATTCTAGTAGAATTAATTAAGGATTTTTCAAAATCAATAGTATAGGATTTTACATTTAAATCAATGGAATGTTCTAATGTCAAAATATAATATATTTTCTCGAATAGCGTCTTATAACCTTCAAATTTTTTATTATTAATTAATGCAAATAATGCAGGATATCTTTTACCTGAAAATTCATCTCTAAACAAAATTACTATTAACTGGTTAAATCCTGGTGGATATAAAAAGGTACCGTCAATGTACATATGTTCTGCTGTCCCTAATTTATTAATAAAGTAATTTGATATAAATATCATATGTTCATGTAAAAATTGAGTTTTTCCGGATTTATTATATAATGTACAATAAGTATAGTCTCTAAGGAAATGCGAATTGTCTTTCGATTCAGGATTTTCTATAGCCGAATATTTAGTAAATATCATTGAATTTTTTCTCCATGAGTAATAAAAATTCTTAAAAGTATAGTTCTCCACGTTATATTGGCAATTATTTTTATTATAAAGTTTGAAAGCTATTTTAATAAAATCCCTACATGTAATCATTGGGTTTGAATTTAAATAATTTAATAACGTTTCTTTCATATGTTTATAATTTTCAATTTCTTCATTTATTTCACCAACATTTTGATATTTTTCCATTTTTTCATATTTACACAAAGAAGAATGTTCCCAATCCGTATAAAATTCCATACTAGTTTTATTATAAATAATTCTAGCATTGCAGATTGATACTCTTTTTGGATTACCTTTTTCTGTTATTTCTTCAGAATTTTTGGCTGTTCTGTGATTATTACAATAAAAATATATATTATCGACTTTATCTAAATCGCATTTTCTTGTCATTCTGTAAAAAGATTTACCTAGAAATTTTATCGTAAAAATATTTTTAATATTTTCGATTAAATTTTCTTTGGATGATTCTATAGATTTTATATCTATTTTTTTTGCATTTTTTATGTTAAAATATTTAGGTGGGGATTTATCATAAATATTTTCTTTATCTTCTTTATCTTTATAATCTAATTTTTTATTAGTTACCTCAATTTTTTTTTGGCTTTTAATGCTGTTATCATAAACTGTTAATGTATCTTTATTTTCTTTATTTTCTTTATTTTCTTTATTTTTATTCTCTAATTTTATATTATTTGTTTTCTTGCTCTCAAAATGTCCGTTTTCATTATGATTTTCCGTTTCCGAAGAATTTTCACTTGTATTATCCGATTCATCAGATATAACAGGAGAAAATTCCTCCTTATTTATTGTTTCAATTTCATTTAAATATTCTTCTTCTTCTATTTCATTTTCTTCTTTTTCATATTTGTTTTCCATATCTTCTATTTCTTTTTGTCCTTCCTCTTCTTTTTTTTCTTCGTTTTTTTTTTCTTTTTCTTCATTTCCCTTTTTTTCTTGTTTTTCCTCCTTTTCTATATCTAGCATAAAATCTAAAATTTCTTCTATTGTATGAGCATTTTTTTTCGGCAAGTTTATAATTTTTTTTTCTTTTACTGGCTTTTCTTTTCATTTATGAATATTTATATTCATATTTATTTTCATTTCATATACTAAATTAATTTTTATAAATATAACCCCATTTCTTTATGTTAATTATTTTAATTAATTAAGTTTAATTATAACCCCATTTCTTTATGTTAATTATTTATATTTATTTTTATTTTTGATGAAAAGTTATCCTTTAATTTATTTCCCATAGTTTTAAAGTTATTATATTATAATAATTAATTTTATATTATAATGGATATAATATGGATACCATATTAAGTATTTCTCAAACTCTGCCACTATCTCTGCCACTCTGCCACTATCTCTGCCACTATCTCTGCCACTCTGCCACTCTGGCATTTAGTTTATATTCTGCTATTTTTATTTAATTTAAATTTATTTATCATTCTTCAAATTATTTTTTAAATAATATTATCATTTTTTCTATGAAAAATTTATTTATAAGGAATTAGGACTCCTAAACTTTCATTTTAAATAATGGGAAAGATTTAATTCATCTTAAAATTTTGGTGACTAAGGGAGATTTAAGGGAAGCAAAATTTGGGAAATTTATTCTCACAGTTAAGGTAATTACAAAAAATAAAAATATTAACATTTCTATTTTTGTTTAAAAAATAATACAAATAAAGTATAGTCCGTTTCGAAAATAACAAATGAAGCAAGGTTAATAGATAATTTTTAATTAAATATAAAATTTTAATTATAAATCATTAATAATATTATTTTTTAATTTATTATTTAACAATTATATTCCTAATTGTAATTTATAATTTTTCTATATAAAAATAAAAAAGAAATACTTTAATTATTTACTTCATCACAAAAATCATAAAAAATATCAACTAAAACTGCTTTTTATTGTTGATTATTTTTATTATCAAGAGTATAACCTCCAAACATATCTTCATTATTAAAGTTAATAACATCACCATCGTCGTCTTTTTCTTGTTTTATATCATATTCTTCTTCGTTACCTTTTAACATGTCTGACCACTTATGTTTTGGACTTTTTTTACGTTTTTTGTCATTTTTTTTAGGTGGTTCACCCCACTCAATATTGCAATCATTTTTAGATTTTGACCAATTATTATCACTATTATTGTTTGAATTAAATTGATTTTCAATATTATCATCCTTCTTGTTTGAAGCCCATCCTTTGAAATTTGATTGAGTATTATTATTTTTGTTCCAAGATTTATTATTATTTCCAAATTTTTTATTGTTATTTTTATTGAAATTATTTTTTCTTTGTTCATTTTTATTATTGTTTTTAAAACCTTTATTATTCCTAAAATCATTGTTTTGGTTGAAATTTTTATTTTTATTTTGGTTGTTGAAGGAATTTTTATTATTTTTAGAATTTGCCCAATTATTGTTTGTATTATTTGAATTTGCCCATGAATCATCATTATTTATCTTATTATTTGAATTTCCCCATGAATCATCATTGTTTATCTTATTATTTGAATTTCCCCATGAATCATTATTATTTTTATTATTCCAATTATTATTATTATTATTTGATTCTCCCCAAGAATTATTATCATTATTTGGATTATTCCAATTAAAACTAGAGGCTACATTATTTGTATTATTATTTGAAGAATCACCATTTTCTTTATTATTATTTTTTTGGGTATCCCAAGCAGAATTGGTATTTTTAATATTTAAGTTGTCTTGGGAATCCCAGCCTAAATTATCATTATTTTTATTATATTGATTTGGGGAACCCCATCCAGAATTATTTTTATTTGTTTTATCTGGAGAATCCCATCCAGATTTGTTATTTTTTTTATTAACTTTATTTGGAGATCCCCAGCCAGAATTACCAGAATTATTTGAAGAAATCCATTCATCATTATTATTTTTTGAATTATTCCAACCAGAATTATTATTTGATTTATTATTATAGCCAGAGTTTTCCCAACCATTATTATTATTTGTATTATTATTATTATTTGGAGAACCCCAAGCTGAATCATTATTATCATTTGAGTTATTCCATTCAGAATTATCCTTAGCATTATTATCATTCCATGAAGAATTATTATCCTTGGAAATATTCCAGCCAGAATTATTATTCCCATTATTATTATTAATCTTATTCCAAGCAGAATTAATATTGTTATTATTATTATTATCATTTGATGAATTCCATACAGAATTGACATTGGCATTATTATTATCATTGAAGGAATTCCATGAAGAATTATTATTTGCATTATTATTATTTGAAGGATTCCAACTAAAATTACTACTTTGTCTATTATTTTTATTATTATTATTTTTTTGTCTATTGAAATTGTTTTTGTTATTATTATTTTTATTAAAATTATTTTTTTTATTATTGTTTTTTTCTTTTCTATTATTGTTTTTATTATTACCTTCATTTTTATAATTATTATTTGAATTAGCCCAATCAGTATCATTATTTAAATTATTTTCAGTTTTAATTTTAGAATTAGTCCAAGAATCATTCCAAGAACTATTTACATTAGAGTCAGCCCAAGCAGTATCATTTAAATTATTATTTATATTATTTTTTGCATTATTCCAATCATTATTATTACTAGTACTTACCCAAGGATTATTCTCATTGTTATTATCATCATTGAAAGGATTTGATTCACTTTTAAAATTATTACTAGATTTTCCCCAAACATCATTTGGTTCACTTTTAATATTATTATTGGATTTACCCCAAACATTATTTACTTCACTATTGAAATTATTATTAGATTTTCCCCAGACATTGTCAACAGGATTTTGACTTTTGCTATCAAATGGCATTTTATTTACTTCAATTTTTTTCTTTTTTTTATTATTTATATTTCTATTTTTTTCACCAGACCAATTATTATTATTATTTACCGAGTTTTCATTTTCTATTTCCATATTATTTCCTTCTACATTTGCATTTATATTATCCCAAGCACTATTCATATTTAATTCTTGCATTCTCTTTTTTCCAATAAAACTTTTATCCGCACTATTATTACGAGGGTTTGAGATTAATAAATTTTCCTTTAGTTCTTTCATTTCATTTGTTTGGACATAATAATTTTGATATTTTTCAATATTTGGGTCTGTTCCTTCAAATTCCGTATATTGTTCATCAATTTCCTCAATCTGAGAATGGATATTACAGATATATTGCCTTTTGAGAAAATTTTGGTAATGGTTGGTATTGTGGACGTCTCTATAAAAATTAATTAAATCATATAAGGAGTTGAATATTTTTCCATGGAATAAAAATCCGTTAAATAATATTTTTATAAAATCAATAGTATAGTTATATTCATCATTTGATTTAGTAAATAAAATGCCATATTCGGGAGATTCTCTCATAAATCCTATAGAAATATCATTTGTTCTATTTTTATATTCTAATTCAATCTTATTTTCATTTATTAAATTTTCATTAATATTATTACTTTTTGCAGAAAATATTTGATAAAATAATTTATTTATTTCTGAGGGACTTCTGAAAAATTCATTATTTTTAAATTCTTTTATTTTTTTAGCCATTTTTATAGCGAAAAGATCAACTAATTCATTTAGGGATTTATAATATATATTTTCTATCTTATAATTTATTAAATAAGACTTTTGATTATTCTCATTGCAATTATCAAGTTCTATTTTTATTATTTCAATATCGAAATTAAGAAATATATTCTCAATTACTAAAAAAGTCAAAATTAAATGATTTTCTCCAAGGAAACTTGGTCTTATTTTATAATCAGAACCTTTATATCTTTCCAAAAATTTTTTTATATTGTTATAATTGGAATTTACTAAAAATTGTTCATTTTCCATATCAATTAAGGAGTATTTTAAAAATTTGTTTTGCTTCTCTTGATCATATTGTTGTATATCTTTTAACCTTTGTATTTCTTTAATTTTGAAATCTTCTTCTTCATCAACGGTAAATTTTTGGAAAAGTTTCGAATTTTTTTGTTTTTCTGTCAAAAAGTCTTTAACCGAGATTAAATCATCAATTTTATTCGAAAGCAATATTTCATAGGAATGATGTCTTAATTTAATATCGATTATTTTGCATAGAATTATTCTTTGAGAATAAAAAAAATTTGGATAATCTTGAATTTTTGGGTCAATATTACAAAATTTAAGTATAGCTCTTATTGAATTAGTATCTCGCAATAAAATGCAATTTACCTCTTGATTTTTCATATCAACATTTAAAACAATGGCATTACATAAACAATTCTTTTTAAAATAGATTGAATCTTTTATCATTGAGTAAAATACTTCTGATTTAACCAATCCAGATTTCTTTTCACTACTCTTTAAGTCATAAACATTACCATAAGTTTGGTTATTTTCTAAAAGGAACGGTGACATGCTTTCATATATTTCAGAATTATTTTGTTTTAATGTATTTTTGATAACAGAAGGATTGTTCATATTTTTTATTATAAAAGAAGAAGAGCA
The DNA here is from genome assembly GCA_023805755.1 of Eremoplastron rostratum. Classification (NCBI taxonomy): domain Eukaryota; phylum Ciliophora; class Litostomatea; order Entodiniomorphida; family Ophryoscolecidae; genus Eremoplastron; species Eremoplastron rostratum. Next base: position 2,730 of record JAJJKT010015846.1, on the reverse strand, counting down.
TGGCCCTAGTCCACTTATAAAATTAAATAAATTATATGAATATTTGGTCAAATTATTGAGATATATTCCCTTTGAATTAAGAACTCGAATAATTTGCATTTCTAAAGAATAATTGAAGAATGCGATATCTTTAATATTTCCTTGTTGTGGATGAAAAATTAGATTTAGTAAAAGATTATCTTCGTATATATAATTCCATAAATCCATAATTTGATTAATGGGATTGATGACGAATTTAACTTGGTCTATTGCTTGTTTATTTTCTTGCTGTTCGGTTATTTCTATTATTTTCAATTTATATATTTTTGAAATATAATCAGAGTATATCAAATTACATTCCCTGAATTTATTTCGTATGTAATTTATCATTTTATAACATTCTAAATTACTAACATCTATAATTATAGCTCTTGGATTTATTTTTCTAATTAAATCTTGAAATTCTGTAACTTCTCTGGATATTTTGAGAGTAATGTCAATTGATGCCTCATTTATTTTTTCATTCCTCCATAAATATTCTAATTTCATTATAGTTTTATAACATCGAAAATTATAATCAAGGCATAAAACTTTAAAATATTTTTTTTGACTATTATAAATAATAGAAACAATAAAAGAATCTTCTTTAAATTTAACATTATCTAAATAATTTCTGGAAATTAAATTAAAAAATTCTTCTGATATTTTTTTAATAATATATTTTTCTGAATAATTACTTAATTGTTTTTTAATATAATTCAAGAAAAATCCTTGAATAGAATTTTTTAATAGGATCATATTCCTTATAGCCACAGTTCTGGCCCCAATATTTTTTTTTATTAAAGGATTATTAATTTTTTCAAGAATTTTTTCTTCTTTAGTCCCATTAGCGGCCTTTGCTAATAGAGATATTAATTGTTCTATTTCAAAAGAATATTCTAACGAATTTATTCCAGTATTAATTATACTTTTAATTAATCCATTATTTTCACATTTTTCTATATCTAAATATAAATCTCCTAGTTCATTTGTATAAATATTCATAATATTTTCATTTTTTTCTTCAAAAAACGAAGAAATAGGCATTTTATCTATTCTTTTGCAGTGATAGGAAGGATGCAAACAATTTAAAATTTCTTTTCCTTTTTCAGTTGGAGTGGTACTTAAAGTAGATATTTTATATAATTTTTCATAAATAAATTTAAATATATAAGGATGACTTGATAATAATAATATATAATATTCTAATGATAATTTTAAAATTTCTTTAGGAGAAGTACATTTTCCACTCATTTCCGAAATTTTTTGGTTGCATAAATCACCAAGGGAACAATTAGCGAATGGCGGCTCTATCATTTCAGCTTTAAGTTCTCCTTTTAATACTTTTAAATTATGGACGACTTGCTCAGGGGATAAACAAAACTTTTTCAGAATATCATTTAACTTGTTATCTCTTATTTTGTTCAATAGAGAAAAATCAATATTTGAATTAGATAATATTTCATAATTAATCAATTTTTTATAATTTTCATCAATTTCAACAGATTGATTTGTATACGTTAGTATGGCCAATTGTGTTTCAATTAAATCTAATTCGTATTCATTTTTTGCTTCGAGAATATATTCTATTTTACAATATTGAGAAATTGTATTACTTAAATTTGAATCTTCATCTTTTATTATATAATTAAAAATATTAATTATTCTCATTCTTTTTTTTTGTAACCTTAAAAATTCGCTATCATAAACCGATAGCAGATCAAATATTTGGCTTTGTGTGAAATATTTACTAAAAAGGCCTTCATATTCCTTTATTATATATGGAATATCTCTTCTTTTTAATTTATGTTGCGTTAATAAATTCTTTATAATATTTATTATTTCTTGTTGTGCATTGTCATTTTCTTTTATTGCTTTATCCATATTTAAAAATTCAAATAGCCATTTTACTTCATAATCAATATCATTTAAGGATTGCTTAAAGAAATTAATATCATAATTATATTTAGCCAGTATCATTTCTGGAATATCCTCTTTTAAAATTAATTCTCTATTTTTTAAAAAAAAATTTTCTAGGGAATTGGCGACATTATTTATTTGATTAAATGAATATTTTTTCTTTTTCTCATTTGAATTAATGAGGTTACCCTCAAATCTTTCCTTTGGAAATATATCTTCATTTAAATTTTTTAAATCTATATTATTTTCTTTCATAGTGTTTTTAATATTATTATTTAAAATAAAATTATTTTTATTTATAGGCTTATTATTCTCCTCATTTAAAGAGCTTGAAGTTGAATCAGACCTTGAATTTTGATGAAAATTTTTGCTTATAGGAAAATTAGTATTAGAATCAGTATTGGTATTAATTTTATTATTCATCTTAAAAATAGAATGATTTTTTTCTAATATAGTTTTTTTAATAAGAGGGATAATTATTAAAACCCATTAATTATTTATTGTATTAAACAATATAGTAAAATTATTATTTTTTTATTTTGAGTGAAAATGACTAAATATTTCAAAATATAATGGGTTAACTGCATTTAATAGAAATCAAGATATGTTTTTTAAGAAGCTATCTTTTAAGGAAATTCATTATCAGTCAATTTATTTGAGATGAAGGAAAAGCAAGATACCATATTATTTCTTTATAAAAATTGACTGGTGGATTATATGGATTTCTCATCAAAATAATTAATTATCTTATCTAGAAAAAATGTCCCCTAGGAATAAAAAAATTTTCAGATT
>JAJJKT010015845.1:0-14320 GCA_023805755.1 Eremoplastron rostratum | reverse complement strand
CCTATTCAATATGCTAATAAATCTACTGGATATGGACAACAAGCTCAAAGCTTTATGCCAGTTAAGTTAAATAGTGCAAATGTAATGCCTGTTATCTTTGCTTCAAGTATTATGGCAATTCCATCTATTTTGGCAACTGTTGCACAAAAAGAAAGTGTTACATTATTTGTACAAAAGTATTTAAATTATACTACACCAGTTGGATTTATTATTTATATTTTGTTATCATCAGTGACTTTGATAATTTTATCCCTTTCTCATTAATTATTTTCAAATTTAATTTTTAAATGTTAAATTAAATAAAAATATTATTTATCTAAGTATTACCATAACTGACTTAGTCTAACCCCCCTTCGAAATTTTTTCAAAAATCATGACCATTCAAATAAGCTAAAAAATGGGACATATCTATCCCCAACAAAAAAAATTCAAAAATTTAATCCGAGGGAGGGGGTTAGACTATGTCACTTACGGTATTATATTTAGATATTTTTATTATCAACTTATTTGATAGACGAAACATCAAAAAATAATATATAAAAAATTAAGGTCAACTTCACCAAAAATTATTCCATTTTTGAGCATTTTCTTAGGGACTTAAGATTTTATTGGATTTTATTATATAAATAGACTTAATATTTCGAATTTGAAAGAAATAATTTAATGTTGACTTAAGAAGGGAAATTTAAGGGAAACTTATAATATTAACTTTTAAAAAGGTTTCTTGATAGTAGGATATTATGACTTTATTTTTTTCCCTTCAATAAACTAAAAATTTATATTTTAATCTTTCTACTTTTGTTTTAAATATAATACAAATAAAGTTTAGTCCTTATCATAACGAACAAATGTAGGAAGGTTTATAAAAAGCCTGTAATTCGAGCTCCAAGAAGACTAGCTTATAATAAAAATGGAAAAAAATTAGATGGAAAATATATTAATGTAGTATCAGATATTCCAAATGAAGGAGTTTTTAATAAAAATGGGATAAAATTAGATGGACTATTTAGGAAAGTTAATGATGATACTCCATATGTAGAAGCATATGATAAAAATGGAAAGAAAAAAGATGGGGTTTATATCAAAGTTGAGCAAGATATGCCTGGAGAAGAAGTATTTGATAAAAATAAAAATAAACTAGATGGTAAATATAAAAAAGTTATTCCAGATATTCCTGAAGGAGAAGCCTATGATCAAAATGGAAATAAAATGAAAGGAGTATTTAAAAAAGTTAATCCAAAAGCTTCTATTATTGGGGAAAAATTATATGATAAAAATGGAAATAAGTTTGATGGAACTTATAGAAATTTAGAAGATGAAACTCAGGGAGAAGAATTATATGATAAAAATAAAAAAAAATTAGATGGAACATATAGAAAAATTACTGGAGATATTCCAAAAGAAGAATTATATGATGAATATGGAAATAAATTAAGTAAAGGTTATAGAAAGTTAGAATCTGAAATTCCTATTGAAGAAGTTTATGATATAAAAGGAAATCAACTAAAAGATTTATATTCTAATATTTTAGCAAGTATTCCTTGCGAAGAATTATTTGACAAAAACGGAAATAAAATAGATGGTATCTATGCAAAAGAAGATCCTGATCCAACCATTGATATTTATGATAAAAAAGGAAATAAATTAGATGGAAAATATATAAAATGCCTTTTAGGACAAACAGGAATTGAAGGATATGATAAAAATAAAAATAAATTAGATGGAACTTATAGAAAAATTGATTCCGATGATGAACCTGCAGAAGAATTATTTGATGAAATTGGAAATAAATTAGATGGAACTTATAAAAAAGAAGAACCTTACTTAGGTGGAGAAGATCTATATGATCAAAATGGAAATAAATTAGATGGAACTTATAAAAAAGTAATTATTGATGAACCTCATGAAGATATTTATGATAAAAATGGAAATAAATTAGAAGAATCTTATAAAAAACTTGTATCAGATATTCCTGGAACTTATTTATTTGATAAAAATGGAGATAAATTGGATGGTAAATATATTAATGTTAGATCAGCTTTTCCAGTGGAAGAAGTTTATGATAAAAATAAGAATAAATTAGAAGGTATATTTAGAAAAGTTGAAGAAGATACTCCCTATGTTGAAGGATATGATAAAAATAAAAATAAATTAGAAGGAGTATATAAGAAATCAGATGATGAACAAGGTGATGAAATTTATGATAAAACTGGAAGTAAATTAGATGGAAAATATAATAAAGTTCTTTCTGATTTGCCTGATGATAATTTTTATGATAATTTAGGAAATAGATTATATGGAACATATAAAAAAGTGGATCCATCTAAGCCAGGAGAAAAAGTATATGATAAATTTGGAAATAAATTAGATGGAAAATTTAGAAATGTTGAAAATGATGTTCCTGGAGAAGAATTATTTGATGAAGATGGCTCTAAATTTGATGGAACTTTTAAGAGGATTGTCTCAGATGCTGCCCCTGAAGAAGTATTTGATATATATGGAAATAAATTAGATGGTATATATAGAAAATTAGAGTCTGATATTCCAGGAATAGAGGTTTATGATAAAAATGGAAATAAATTAGATGATGTATATGTTAATGTTATATCTAGTATCCAAACAGAGCCATTATTAGATCAAAATGGGAACAAAGTAAAAGCTATATATAGAAAAGTAGAAGAAGATACTCCAATTGATGATGTATATGATAAAAATGGAAATAAATTAGATGGAACCTTTAAAAAAATTGAATTTAATGAACCTGGAATTGAAGTATATGATAAAATTGGAAGAAAATTAGATGGAGCATATAAAAAATTAGAACTCGTCCCTCAAGTAGAATTATTTGATCACAATAAAAATAAATTAGATGGAACTTATAAACCTATTATAACAGATATTCCTCAACAAGAATTATATGATAAAAATGGAAATAAATTAGATCATAATTATAGAAAATTAATATCTGATGTTCAGCCCGAAGATCTATATGATAAAGATGGAAATTCATTAGATGGAAATTATATTAATCATCTTTCTAATATTCCATCTCAAGAATTATTTGATAAAAATGGAAATAAAGTAAATGGAATATTTAGAAAAATTGAAAATGATACTCCTTATACTGTAGGGTATGATAAAAATGGAAATAAATTGGATGGAATTTACAAAAAAAATGAACCAAATTCTCCGGGAGAAGAAATATATGATAAAAATGGAAATAAATTAGCAGATACCTATAAAAAATTAGAATCAGGAGTTCCGGATGAAGATATATATGATAAATTTGGAAATCTTTTAGGAGGTACTTTTTATAAAGTTGAACCAGAATCAAATCTTCAAGGTATTGAAATATTTGATAAAAATGGTGTCAAATTTGATGGAATATATAGAAATGTTGAATTAGATACTCCTGGAGAAGAATTATTTGATAAAAATGGAAATAAATTTGATGGAATATACAAAAAAGTAATTTCAGATAATCCTGTTGATTCTGAATTTTATGATATAAAAGGAAATAAATTAGACGGGGTCTATAGAAAATTAGAATCAGATATTCCTGGAATTGATGTGTATGATAAAAATAAAAATAAATTAAAAGATAAATATGCAAAAATTGTAAGTAGTTTACCAACAGATGATATATATGACAAAAATGGAAATAAAGTAAATGGAATATATAGAAAGATAAATCCAAATAATCTAGATGAAAAAACAGGTGATAAACATAAACCATTACCAAGAAAATTAAAAGATAGATTTGGAGATATAGGAAAAGAAGGAGATAAAAATGATAAAATCCCTGGAAAACTAAAGAATCCATTTGATAATAATAAAAAAGGAGGACTTGATGATAACAGGCCAATTCCTGGAAAATTAAGAAATCCATTTGATGGAAGAGGGGGAAAAGGAAATGATAATAATAGGGCTTATCCTGGAAAATTAAAGAATAGATTTGGTCCAAATGATAAAGGACCTAAAAAAAATAATGGATGTGGACGTAGATTAGGTAAACCAAATCTTTTTGACAAAAATGGCAATAAGAAAGCAGATAAATACAAAAAGACTAATTCAAAACCACCAAGTATTGAATTATTCGATAAGAATAAGAAAAAATTAGATGGAACCTATAAAAAAGTTGTTTCTGATATTCCACAAGAAGAATTATATGATAAAAATGGACAAAAATTAGTTGGAACATATAGAAAAATAGAATCTGATCTTCCTGGAATTGAAGCATATGATAAAAATGGAAATAAACTTCAAGATCCTTATATTAATGTCGTTGCATGTATTCCACAAACAATTTTATCAGATAAAAATAAAAATAAATTAAATGGTATTTATAGAAAAGATGATTTTGAAGAACAAAATACTGAAATTTATGATAAGAATGGTAGGAAATTGGATGGAATATATAAAAAAATAGAACCAGAATTCCCTGATTCAGAAGCATATGATCAAAATGGAAATAAATTAAAAGATGCTTATATTAAAGTTGAATCAGATTTGCCAGGTGAAGAAGCCTATGATCAAAATGGAAATAAACTATATGGATTATATAAAGAAGTTGATCCTAATATTAAAGGTGAAGAAATATATGATAAAAATGGTAATTATTTAGGAGATAACTTTATAAATAATTTACCAAAGAAAAAAGGATTTGAATTATATGATAAAAACAAAAATAAATTAGAAGGTTCATATGCAAAAATTCCAAATACTATTTCAGGAGATGGAGTTTATGATAAAAAAGGAAATAAAATGAAAGCCTTTTATAGGAAAAATCCACCAAATACTCATGGTGAAGAATTATTTGATAAAAATGGAAATAAATTGGATGGAACTTATAAGAAAATTGACCCAGATCAACCGCCAATGGAAATATTCGATAAAAATGGAAATAAATTAGATGGATTATATAGAGAATGTGAAACAGATATACCAGGTAGTGAAATATTTGACAAAAAAGGAGGAAAATTAACTGGAAAATTTATGAAAATTAATTCAGGTCTTGGAGGAATAGATGCTTATGATAAAAATGGTAATAAGTTAGATGGAAGATTTAAAAAAGAGGAGCCTGGAGTTGAGCCAATTGTTGGATATAATCAGAATGGAAATAAATTAGATGGAATATTTTCTGAAAGTCAAGAAGAACCAACTTGCCAAATTTATGATAAAAAAGGAAATCAATTAAAGTTTAAATATAAAAAAGTTGACCCAGATATACCTGTTGTAGATGTATATGATAAAAATGGTAATAAATTAGATGGTTCTTTTAAAAAAGATGATTCAGATGAACCAGATAGTGAAATATTTGATAAATATGGAAATAAATTATATTCAAAATATAAAAAAATTGATACTAATGAACCTAGTGAAGAAATATATGATAAAAATGGTAAAAAATTAGAAGGACAATTTAAGAAAATTGCAACAGATAAAGCTCCAAAAGAAATATATGATAAATTTTTAAATAAATTATCTGATACATTTAGAAAACTTGAAGACCCTATAAATCCCATTGATTTATATGATAAAAATGGTAATAAATTAGATGGTAAATATATTTGTCCCATAAGCTGTGTTCCAACTGAAGAATTATATGATAAAAATAAAAATAAAATCAATGGTATTTTCAGAAAAATAGAACCCAATATTCCAGGAGTAGATGCATATGATGTAAATGGAAATAAATTAAAAGGTACATATAAAAAAGTTGAAGATGGTGTTCCAGGTGAAGAAATTTATGATCAATATGGAATTAAACAAGAAGGTTTATATAGAAATATTGATAATGATATTCCTGGAGAGGAATTATTTTATAAAAACGGAAAAAAATTGGAGGGAAAATTTAAAAAAGTTTTAGGTGATACTTCTCCTGATGAAATTTTTGATAAACAGGGGAATAAATTAGATGGAATATATAGAAAATGTCTTTCAGATTTACCAGCAGAAGAACTATTTGATAAAAATGGAAATAAGTTGGATGATAAATATGCTAATATTATTTCAAGTCTTCCAGAAGAAGAATATTATGATAAAAATGGTAAAAAACTTGATGGAATTTATAGAAAAGCTGATCCAGATGCAGAAAAAGATGAGGAAGAATTATATGATGAAGATGAAAATAAAATTGATGGAAAATATATAAAAGTTGTTGAAGAAGTTCCAAATGAAGAAATATATGATAAAAATGGAAAAAAATTAGATAGACATTATAGAAAAATATTATCAGATATGCCAGGCATAGATGCTTTTGATAAAAATGGTAATAAAATGGATGGTAAATATGTAAATACCATAGGTGATATTCCAATAGAAGAAATTTATGACAAAAATGGAAATAAAATGAATGGATTATTTAGAAAAATTGATTCAGATATACCCTATGAAGAAGCCTTTGATGAAAATGGAAATAAATTAGACGGAGTATATCAAAAAGTTCCTTCAGGAAAAGGATTAGAAATATTTGATAAAAATGGAAATAAATTGGATGGTAAATATTCAAAAGTTAAATCTGATATCCCAGAAGAAGCGTATGATCCCTATGGAAATAAATTAGATGGAACATATAAAAAAATTGATAATGGAATGGCTGGAGATGAAATATATGATAAAAATGGAAATAAATTAGATGGAACATATAGAAAATTAGAAAAAGATTGTCCAAGTATCGAATTATTTGATAAAAATAAAAATAAATTAGACAGTACATATAAGAAAGTCTTAGATGATGCTCCAAAAGAAGAATTATATGATAAAAATGGAAATAAATTAAATGGTATTTATAGAAAAGTAGATTCAGATTTACCTGGTGTTGATGTATATGATAAAAATGGAAAAAAATTGGATGATAAATATGCTAATGTAATATCAAACTTACCTGAAGAACAAATTTTTGATAAAAATAAAAATAAAAAGAAGGCTATATATAGAAAAGCTGAACCAGATTATCCTGTTGAAGAAGCCTATGATAAATTAGGAAATAAATTACATGGTTCATATAAAAAAGCTAATAGTGACGAACCAGGATTTGAATTATATGATGAATTCAGCAATAAATTAGATGGAACCTATAAAAAACTGGATTCAGATGGCCCAAGTGTAGAATTGTTTGATAAAAATGGAAATAAATTGGATGGTACTTATAAAAAAATATTAGATGATGACTCCAAAGCTCAATTATTTGATAAAAAAAGAAATCAATTGCTAAAAAATTATAGAAAAGTTTTATCTGATATACCGGGAGAAGATTTATATGATAAAAATGGAAATCTATTAGATGGAAAATATATAGATATTGCCTCTAATTTACCAACTGAAGAATTATTTGATAAAAATGGACATAAATTAGAGGGATTATTCAGAAAATTTGAACCAGAAAATCCTGGAGAAGAATTATATGATAAAAATGGAAATAAACTTGATGGAATTTTCAGAAAAGCTGAAAATGGAGAATCAGGAATTGAAGGCTATAATAAAAATGGAAATAAATTACAAGGAAGATATCTTCCAAATGAAAATAAAACTAAAGGAGAAGAATTATATGATAAAAATAAAAATAAATTAGATGGAACTTATAAAAGAGTAGCAGGAGATTTAATAAAGGAAGATGCTTATGATAGATTTGGAAATAAATTAAATGGAACTTATAGAAAACTTGATTCAGATCTTCCAGGTATTAATGCTTATGATAAAGATGGAAATAAGCTAGATAATAAATACTCATATATAGTATCTAGTTTACCTAATAATGAAATATTTGATAAAAATGGAAATAAATTAAAAGGAGTTTATAGAAAGAATAATCCTGTTCCAGGAAAATTAAGCGATGATAGATTTGGAAATGTAGGAAGAATGGGCGATGATGAAAGGGTTCTACCAGGAAAATTAAAAAATCCATTTGATGGTAAAGAAAACCAAGGAGAGAAAGAGAGAAGAATTCCTGGAAAATTAAAGAATAAATTTGGAGAAGGTGAACCAGAAGATAAAGGTTTAAAAAAATATGGTGGAAGAGATAAGGACGGATTACCAGAAAAAGATAAAAATGATACTATTAATAAACCAAGAAGCAAAACTCAATATGACAAAAATAAAATTAAAAAAGATGAAGAAGAGCATTCAAAAGACAATATTCAAGATAAAAATAAATTATTAACATATTTATCCCTAGCTACAGAACCAGAAGCTTTTAAAAATGTATTTGAAGATGCACAGCCTGAAATCAATACATTTTTCAGTCATTTACATTCTGCTTATAAGCCAGTAATAGATAAAATATTAAATGATAAAGCAAATAAAATAAATGATATAGCCAATAAAAATTTAGGGGTTAAATCTGAAAAAGGAGATAATCCAACTATATTAGAGCCATTTAATCTTAATTCATTACCGAAAAAAGAAAAATATGATGAAGGAGTTGTTCTTTCTTTGGCAAAATTATATAATTATATTTTAGAACAAGGAGCAAAAGGAGATGGAAATGAACGCAGACCCATTCCAGGAAAATTAAGCGATGATAGATTTGGAGGCATGGGAAAAAGAGCTAATGATGATGAGAAACCATTACCAGGAAAATTGAAGAATCCATTTGATGGTAAAGGTAAAAATGACGAAAAAGATAGGCTTATTCCAGGAAAATTAAAGAATCCATATGATGGTCAAGGAAAAGAAGGAGATAAAAATAGAAGAATTCCTGGAAAATTAAAGAATAGATTTGGTGAAGGTGGGCCAGAAGACCCAGAATTGAATAAATATGGTGGAAGAGGTAAAAAACCGAGAGAAGGAGATGAAGAAGAAGATTTAGATAAATATCAGAATTTGATAGATGGAGAATTACTTCCAGAAGACCCATTAAATAAAGAATTTATAAATAATTTAGATGTTTTGGCTGACCCAATATATACTCCTGAAAATTATATTTTCGTTAAACAATTTAATGGAGAAATGGATAAAATTATGAATAAATTAGGTAAATATGAAGAGGAGCCATCACCTGAAGAAGAAAAATTAGAAGTAACAGGAAATTATTTATCTCATTTAAACACTCTTTTCAACAAGGCTATACCTTTCTTAGATGATTTACATAAAGAAATTTCAAATTCTGCAACAGGACAATATCCAGATTTAAAAAAAGAAAAAGAGGAAAATTTAGATAAAATATTAAATGGGACCGAAGATTATTATAAGACAGATGAAGATGCAGATATTAAAGCAGATTCTTCTAAAAATATGTCCAATGTATGTCTTAATCTCATTGATGATTTAAATAAAGAAGGAATTATTGATAAAGATAAAGAGCCAGAAAAAGCAAAAGAAATACAAAAAAAAACAAATAAATTATGGAATTTAATAAATCATGCTATCAAAAATGATGATAATAATCAAATATTAGAACCAACTAATTCAAATAATGTAAGAGATTTGATTAATAAATTGGATAATGCAATAAATAATAAAGGTCTTAATGATAAAAAATTCAGAGAAATTCCAAATAATTTATCTAAAAGATTGCAAAATGGAGAAGATAAAGTTGGGCAAGATTTATTAGATTTTACAATTAAAGATTTAGAAAAACATGGAGATGAAAATGAAGAAATTAAAGATTTAGATACTCAAACTCTTACTAATTTATCTAAATTTCCGGGATTAATGAAGCAAATAATGAAAAATCCGAAAATATGGGACCAAATTAAAAAAGAATATGCCGATCCAAAAATAACAAATAAAAAAAGGGGAGTACTTTCAAATCTGTTTAATAATGCATCAAAATCAAATTATAATGTTGAAAATTTAATAAATAATGATCCACAAGGGATAAAAATATTATTAGATAAAATGATTAAGGACCCCGTAAAATCTTTAGATAATGGTGGCCAAGATATTGCAGAAACTGAAGTTAACACCTTATGCAATTTATTAAAAGATAGAAATAATTATAAAAATCTATCAAAAAAAGGTTTAATAACTGATGATGATTTAGATAAATTAGAAAATATTTATAAGGATTTAGATCCTAAAATAGGAGAACCTTTAAAACCAATTCTTGCCCAGATTAAAGAAGCTGATAAGGCTAAAAAAGAAAAAGATGATGTTGAAGAAGATGAAAAGAAAATATTAGAATTAGAGAAAAAGGTAGGAAATTGCTTTGAAAATCATAAGAAGGCATTACTTAACTATGCAAGTTTATATAGACCTGGCAAATTAAGTGATGATAGATTTGGCGATTTGGGAAAAAGAGCTGATGATGATAATAGGTCATTACCAGGTAAATTAAAGAATCCATTTGATGGACAGGAAAAAGAAGAAGATAGAGATAGGCCTATTCCTGGCAAATTAAAGAACCCATTTGATGGGAAAGGAAAAGAAGATGATAGAAATAGACCTATTCCTGGTAAATTAAAGAATCCTTATGATGGACAAGGAAAAGTTGAAGATAAGAATAAGCCAATACCAGGCAAATTAAAGAATAAATTTGGAGAAGGCCCAGGAGATAATAACGATATCTTGAAAAATGCTTCCTCTTTAAGAAAAATGTCATTTGTTTCCAATGCTTTATTACTTCATCAAGCTGACAATACAAAAATAAAATCATCTTTAAGTTCTAAAGATAATCCAGAAATTTCTGAAGATTTGCATAAAATATTATCCTTATTACGTAAAAATTATAATGATATGAAAACAACAGAAGATCCAGAACTTAATGTCAAAAGAGCAGATAATATACATAAATGTCTCAATTTATTGAAAAAAATCTCTTTAGCCCCTGATAATCATAAACCAATTTTAGAAGGAGGTTTCATTAATTTTATGGAAAATCTAGATAATGATTATAAATTATTTAAAGATGGAGAACCAGATTTAAATAATCAAAATCTAGGATTTGATGTTAATGGTAAAAATGTCTTACAAGCTTGTTCAAATAGTGAAGATGCAATTCCTATCATATCAGAATCTCCTGTATTTGATTCTACTATAGATGAAGTTATGAAATTATATGATAAACCAGAATTAATTGCTTGTAATAGTGATGTACAAAAAATATTCACCTATGATAATGTAATTTTCTCAAATTTATGCAAAAATAAAAATGCTTTTGATACTATATTTGATAAGATGGGATTAGATAAATTATTAAATTTGGGTAAAAAAACTGGAAATGCAAATCTATTAGATGCAATATTAAATATGCTTAAAAATTATATTAAAAATACTCCAAATAAAGATGAAATTCCTCCTGAAGTTTTAGATGCAACATTTGAAATAATGAATAAAAGTGTTAGCTTAAGTGATAGAACTGCTCCTTTAATGAGTAAAGTTTTAGATTTAGCAAATCTTTTATATACAGATAAATTAAAACCAAGAGTTGAAAATCTCAACTTAATTAAATCTATGAATGAAGATGTTGACAAATTTAATGGCAATCATGGATATTTAAATTCATGTTTAGGTTCATTAAGTACTTTAACTAAAGATAATCCATTGAATGGACAAGAAGCTCTTGATAGTGGATTAATAAAAAAAGTAAATGGGCAAGTTTCAAATATAGTACGTGAAGGTCCAGAAAAATATGAAGAAAATAAAGATAGTAATGAAGATGATGCAAATGGATATCTTAAAACTTGTTATAATTTATCAAAATTATATAATAGTTTAGTACATAATGATATGGATAATGTTGATAAATTCAATAGAATGGGAATTACTGATAATACTATTAATATGCTTGATCATTTCAATGATAAAGTTCAACCTAAAACAGAAGAGGAAAAAGAAGCTAAAAGACAAAACTCGGAAAATGGAAAAGAAAGTGAACCAGTTGAGGAGAATGTTGACAATTTGAAACCAGAAGAGCTAGTTAGAGGGATAATGAAAAATTGTTCTCAGGCCTTAGAACAAATCACTGTTCCTCCTATCTCCAATGAATATTTAGCAAATAAAACTACCTTTGGAGATACAATGAATAAAACCTTAGATAATGAAAATAATGATATTGATTATTTAAATAGTGGCTTACATTCTTTAGGAAATTATCTTTATCAAGAAAATGGTAAAAATTATTCAAAGTTAGATTTACCTGAACTTTATAGATTATGCAAGGATTTACAATCAAAATATTATTCAAATCCTGAGATTTTAACAAATATTAACGCTATTTCTGGTTCTTTGGTTAAAAATCTTAAGGATGATAATAAAGGAAAAGAATATACTAAAAAATTTTATGATTTAATTCCAGAAAGTACAAAAGTTCAAGATTATAATCCAGATTTAGTTTTAATGTCACTTAAATTAATGCATGATGGACTAGTTAAAAAACCATATCTAGTTGATGAAGTATATGATGAAACTGTCCCCAATGTTTTGAATCTACTTAAATTATATAAAGATAATCCAGAAATTCAAGAAAATGGTTATAAAGTATTGTCTTTATTTGCTAGAAATAATGTTTTCGCTTCCTCTATGATTACAAATGGATTATTAGATGTTATAAAAGATACATTGGAAAATACATTATTTAGTGATTCTCTTAAAGAAAATGTTAGAGAATTAAAGTCTGAAATATTTAAATTACTTAATACATTATCTGGAGATAAAGAAAATTGTCCAAAAATAGCAGATGAATTAATGGGTAATTTAATTGCTGATTTAAATGAAAAAGGATATAAAGATGAAGGTAAAATTATTGTTTCTTTATTAGATAATTTACTTTTAAATAAAAATTGTATTCCACCTTTTGTTCAATATAAAGGTATTGATGCATTAGTTCAATTATTAAATGATAATAATACGAATGCTGAATTAATTTCAAAAGTATTTAATATGCTAAAAAATATTGCTAATTCCAGTGATGAATATAAAAAAATGCTACAGGAGAAAAAAGTACCAGAATTAATTAATAGAATAATTAAAAAAATAGGTCCTTATGATAAGAAATTAGAATTCGAGGGAAGACAATTATTATTCAGTGTTAATTTATGCAAAATACAATTAGAAGATCCTAATTCAATAGGAGTTGATGATATTAAAATTGTAGAGCCTATTCCACCAGAGGTAAGAAACTTTTTGACTAGTGGTAAACAAATTAAAATAATAAATGATCATGGTGATGTAAAACAAATGCAACTTATATTCACTGCAGATTTAATGAAAGTTTCAGCCAAAAAAATCAAAAGTAATTTACCTCCTAAACCAAAATATATTATTGATACTCCTACAATTAAAAAAATAATGAAGGGTCATGGAACTGATGCTTTCAAGAAAAGTAAAGGATTATTTAGAAAAATTCCACCACCTGAAATTTGCTTTTCAATTATAGGACCAACTACTGTTGATGGAGTTAAATCACTTAATGTTCAATGTGAGAATGAAAAAGAAGTTGATAGATGGATTAAAAGCAAGTATTGTTTCTGAAAGAGAATTAATGCAATTAATAATAGATGAATTAAATGAAAAAGTTGGAGAAAAGGATGAAGAAATTTCAGAACTTAAACAACAATTAATAAAATGTGGCTCTTCAACTGGAAATAATATTACAATAACAAGCCCTACATCTCCTCAAGTAGATGTATCAAAATATGAAAATGAAATCAAAGAATTAAAACAAAAACTATCAGAAAAAGATTCTCAAATTAAATTATTAACCAAAGAAAAAGAAGATTTATCAGAACAAAATATTTATGTTAGTCAAGAAAATAGGCAAAATAGAACACAAATAAGTGAATTATTAGAAAAAATAGAAGAATTACAAAAAATTATAGATGAGCAAAATAACCCTAAAAAGAATATAAATCCTAATAGAGGTAGTGCTTTTGGTGTAACTTTAAAAAAAGTTGATTCTAAAGGAATTAATTATTTAGAGCAAGCTTATAAAGACTATGAAAAACAAAAAAAAGAAGCTTCTCAAATTTTTAAAAATTCAAGTTTATATAGTGAACTTCATAAATATGTACAGGAAAAATTTGATTCTCCTAAAACTGTTTCTTCTAATAATGATATATTGGAGATGGAAATACCAGATTTAGATTTTGGAGATATTGAAAATGAAGAAGTTTTTAAGAAATTTGAAGAAGAACTTTATGCTAAAGAATTAGAACATAAAAAGCAAAAAGAAGAAAAAAATAAAATTGAGCAATTAAAAGATGATTTATTATATGAAGAAATAAAAGATATATAATTGATTGATAATTGAAAAATATGATTTATATTTATATATATTTATATTATTATTTATTTGATTATATTATATATACTTTATTTAAATATAGTTATTAATGCTATTTCAAATAAAAACTATTATTAATTTTATATAAAATAATGA
>JAJJKT010015844.1:0-14343 GCA_023805755.1 Eremoplastron rostratum | reverse complement strand
TGGGCATCACGAATTGACAAAATCTATCGTGTCTCTAACGATACCTTTTCAATTGGAGACATCAAAACTTATGGTGTCCTAACACCTCAGAAGTTGCTGAAAAGCCAGTGGCAGTTGTCGATTTATCGTACCTTACTACTAGATATGCATCCTAAAGCCAAAGTTGACAAATTGTTTGTCATTCACATCAGGAACAAACAAAAAAAGGACGGCTCGTTTGACCACAAGAAGGCTATCATCTTTGTAGATGCCATTCCAAGCGATGTTTGTAAGGAACTTCTTGATTGCGACCTTAGAGGGGAAAAGTTCAAGAACCCTTATGAAGTGCCAGCGGAGATATGCTCACAAGAGGCTGAAATAAGGGAACTGATTGAGACGAAGAATGCTGCCGAAGAACGCTTATCTGCAATCAAAGCCAGCATCCTTAGTAAAATGGAGTCTTTAGACATTAAGACGTGGGCAACAAAGACAATGAAGCTCACTAGGAAGCTACCGAGTACCAGGTCATCATTCAATGTGTCGCTTTTCAGAGCTGACCATCCAGACCTCGACTTCACGCCTTACGAAAAGCTATCTCCTGTAGCGAGTAGCTTGATGATAACGGTGTAATATGAGCACCGAACCTACCCAAGAGGGAGAACTGTATATAATCGGCTCTCCCTCTTTTTCATTTATTCACTAAAAAATCAAATTATGAACGAACAGACATATCACTGCTGTTTCATTCATTTAATTCTTTGAGTTAGGTGAACACAAAAAAGCGTGTTCTATCGGTTGTGTCGGCTATTATTTGAACACAAAACGGATTGAACACATTTTCTTCGTTGGATATACGGAAAATGGAGAATATGCGAGATTTTCATTTCTCACATACTCCCCACCTCCGTCAAAAGTAGGATTATCACACGGCTATTCTTTCTGGTCTGATGCCGGTTATTGAGCAAACCGATTTTTCAGATATTGAGCCGTGCTTCACAGCATCATCTATTGTAGGAACGAGCCTGCCTAATATCAGTCGCTCACACACAATTTGATTTTTCTGCTTGTCGTCAGGTATGATAGTCACTTTGAACAAATCCACCTGCATCATGTACTGGATATGTACCCATGCAGCTTTGACGTGAAAGGCCGTGCCGTTCTCTATCGTCTTTACGCTGCTAAAATCCAATCCCCACGAAAACGGCTGGAAGGAACGTTGCAGAGCATTGTTCCAGATGTGCTTTGCCGCTTTCTCGTTGGTAATTTCTTTTTCTGCCATAGTCTAAAAGAAACTTAGGTGAAGGTAGTCAATATCAGGATCACCATTGTTTAGATAGTATTCCATCATTTCGATTACCTCGTCAGTTGTACTTGCCAAATCATCTACAGCCCCTTTGATTTCGTCTCTTTCATCTTCATCTTCGAGGTCATACAGATGCTTTAGCTTGTCAATGGCTTTTCGCCACTCGTCTTTTTGTACTTCAAAATCGCTATCGTACTCGTCGCCTGTGTATTCCACTTTGAGAGCCGAAAGCAAATTATGAAATTCCTCACTCTTATGTGAGAAGGCATCGCCAAGGGCATACTCTACTTTGTACACTCTGGCTACATGAAGTCTATATCCCATTTTCTAATTGATTTTGAATTTTGGATTTTACTTCTTTGTTCTCGCAATGATAGACAATTATACAATCGTCATCTTCTTGCCAGTCCACCTTGTCAACGGTTCCACCATTTTCAATGATAATTGATTTGTAGTGGTCGATGTCGCCTTGGTGTTCCACTTCGCAGGTAATGAATATTCCTCGTACCATTGTTCTACGGTATATAGGTGTTATTCACAACTGTTTTATAGTGCCTGTACCCATTAGCATCAGCTTCGGGGATTCGCACCTTTCTCCACACCAAGCCCCACCAAGCATCATCTTTTGGGTTGGGCTTGTCGTTCATAAGCATATCAACTGTTGCCTTATGCAAAGGAAAACAATATGTCAATGCTCGCCGTTTGCTACCCTCGCTGAGACTATCCCAGTATTTGAGGGTCATCTTTTTTGTTTTCGCCATTTCTTATTTGGTTATTACTTGTTTAACTTGATCGAAGTAGCACCAATGGCCATCACTCAACGTAATAGTGCCGTCCTGATGCTGGTCTAGGTCACAGGATTCAACCTTGTGGCCATTCTTATCTCCGCGCCTGCAAATCTCAATCACCTTAACAGTTGCAGTCCTGTTAGGCTTAGACCAAGGCACATATAGTACCTGGTCGCCAATCTTCACCTTCTTCATGCTGCTTGTGCTTTGAGCTTGTCAGCATACTTACGGTAAACATATTCAAGTAGGATAGACTTCATAACGCTTGCCTTGTCGGAAGTGTCGTATAGGAAATAGTAGGTTCTACCATTCCCATGTCTGTCTAAACGTCGTACCTCACCACGAAACTTTCCTTGACGGAAAAAATCGTCGTATTCCTCGCTTGTAGAGGTATCTGTCGAATCGTATTGCAGATACACCTCCAGATAGAGCTTTCCTTTGATAAGTTGGACTTCATCAATAGAGGAGTTCCAAGCGTTCCCTGCACGTCTTTCCTGACTGATACGGAGTCGCTTGTCTCTGGTTTTCCAAATCTTACTGCCAGCGTCCTTAACGATACGCTTAACAGTTTCTTCACGGATGGATAACAACTCGTCCTGTGTAAGAGCATTGATAGTATCAATTTTCTTTTGGGGCTGAGTTCTGCTGAAAATAAATTCGTTGATGTTCATTTTACTGTTGTTTTAATTGTTAATATTCGATTTCTTCTAATCCTTCTACCTTACGGAGTTCTCCATTCAGCAGGCGTGAGTACCATTCCTTGTTTACGAGATAGCTCATGCAGTCCAGACCATCGCCCATGATAAAGGTGCAGTAGTCGGTGTAGTTCTCGTACAAACAGAGATCCTGGCTCTCAGGGAAAGATACCACAACAAAACTGTCCTGATCATCGTCGTTATTAACCAATCGGACATCGTTTATCTTGTGGCAGTCGTTTTCGTTCTTGATTAAGCAGTCGGGTATTATGTTGTTTGTCGCCCAACGCTCTGTATCGTCTTGCAGTTCATCCCAAGGGGCTTGCACTACAATGTCGATAGTCTTTCTGATGTGATAATTTCTTGTTTGCATAATCGTTTATTTTCTGATAAAGTATTCTATGCCGGAATGGATAAGTATGTAGTATTGCTTATTCCTACAACACTGTCCTTCCCAGGGATTGTAGAAGTTCAGGCAAAGTGCCTCGTACAACTGAGGCAAATGCTTCTTAATCTTGTTTACCAGCCATTTGTAATTGATTGGCTTCGTATGCTTCATCTTCTGCTCCCATTCAGCAAGCGTGATCTGGCAGCAAGTACACTCCAGTTCCATGCTCAGATAAAGGGCAAATAGATGTCATCGAGTATGCCACTTTTCACCATCTTCTTAGCGGCTTCGTGGCTTCCCTCATTTCTGAGGTCATATCCATAATCGTCACTTCCCATCACACGGATAGTAGCGACCATCGTTCTAGTCAGTTCCTGTTGCAACGTCCTATGCTGTAGGGCTACTGACATTGCAAACTTTTTAGGATTCCAGCCCATCGTATTCATTGCATCAGTCAGGGCTTCTGCCGCTTTATATTCACGGCTTTCTTTCAGTTGTGCTAATTCTTGATAACTCATATTTTCTTGTATTTAATTGTAAGTAATTAAAAGAAAAGAGGGAAAACCGCAACTAGTACGATTCCCCCTCCTCGGTAGGATAGTGATAGGCATTTTGTTTCTGCCTACACCGTTATCATCAGACTGCCAGCCACCTGAGATATTTTCTCGTAAGGGCTAAAGTCCATATCGGGATGATCCGCCTTGAACAAAGAGCTATTGAATGATGCTCTTGTCGATGGCAATTTTCGGGTCAGGCGCATTGTATTTGTCGCCCAAGTCCGAATGTCGAGAGATTCCATTTTGCTAAGGATATTGGCTTTGATGGTTGCCAGTCTTTCCTCAACAGATGTTTTTGTTTCCATCAGTTCACGGATTTCTGCCTCCTGTGAACTAATATCATCTGGAATTTCAAAGGGGTCTTTGAACTGTTCCCCTCTGAGGTCGGTATCGAGGAGGTCTTTACAAATCTCGCTCGGAATACGATTGACGAAAATAATGTTGGCTATATGGTCAAAAGTTCCATCTTGTTTCTCCTTATTTCGGATGTGGATGATAAACAGTCGATTAACCTTGCAGCCTTTGCACTGTCCTTCCAGAAGCATAGCCATTACGGATAACTGCCATTTAGCTTTGGTTAGCTTTTCAGCAGTCATTACTCCATAGGTCTTGATGTCGCCAATATCAAAAGTGTCATCCGAAATTCGGTACACCTTATCAATCTTTGTTGCCCAGTCTTTCTTGTCTGTCACACAATATTCTGAGCATTCATGCGTCAGTCCATTTTCTTTGCAGATTTGGATATAATCGGCAACCTCTACAGTTCCGTCATTAGTCCAATTCATATCAAAGTCCTCGCAGCTCTTATGTACGTCAGTGCCATATTGAGCTGCTGCATCGAGTACGTCTTTGGGTATTCCCTCAAATTCTGTAGGGAAGAACTGTCTTTGTAGCATACCTGTGATGCCAGAAAGATACTTGTCGCCAAGCAGATAGGTATGATTTTCTTCATTGAAGATAACTCCACTATCTACTAGTTCAATTCTTTTTGTTTTTGCCATTGCTTACGCTGCTTGTTTAAGTTGAAGTTTACGCTCAGTAAAGAGCTTCTTAATCTCAGGATTACCTTCTACCTCTGGCTGGTGCTGTAGGTATAAGTCAAGAAGTGCATCCGTATCGGCTACGCTGTTGATGGCGTTCTTGATAGGAGCAAAACGATCTACAGGCTGAGTTGGCTGCGGTGTTGGTGCAGCAACAGTCTTAGCCCGACGTACAGTAGTTTTCTTCTGGTCGGCTGCATTGTCGGCAGTGTTATCAGAATTTTCACAGGGAATGTCCTCGCCCTGGTACAACTTCAAACCAAGCCCAAAAAGAGCAAGGTTCTTTGTCAAGGAACGTTGTATAGCACGGTTGATGTCAAACATTGTCGCTGCCTCACAAGTCTTGTCGATATAACGGCGATTCTGTCTGTCATACACCTGATAGGTGTAGGGTTCAAGTCTCATTGCTCGATTGCTGCTATTCATAACAGGCAAAAACATTGATTGTGTCAAATCGTCAGCTGTCACTTCTGTAAATACGATGATGCCGACATTTGGATCAACGAAATAGGGGAGTTTCGTGTCGGGGTTGCAGATGACACGGAAAGTTGCAGATGGATAGACCTCCTTAAAGGCTTTCCATGCGTTAGACCACGATAGATACGAAAGGTTATCCTTCTTCTCTACCATTTCACCAAGTTTCATGTTGTAAAGAGCATCGAAACAAAGGTTTCTTTTCTCGTCGAGGGTTGCACCCTCTGGAATTTGAATTTTACACATAATTTTGATTTTTTGAATTGTTATTAAATTGGGTTGTTTGCAAAAAGAATGAAGGCGAACCGCCACTTTTTACAGTAGCAGTCCACCTCCTCGATGAACGGTTGGCATTACGCCATAGTTCTTTATGATAGGAACCAGCTATAGCCCTCGGTATCTTCACCGTTAAGGGCTTTCTGAATCCCACATGAGAATGTCACACTTGCAGTATTTCTGGAAACCCAGCGATCTATGTATGCAGATTTTACTGCTTCCGTCGCAAGCTGCAAGAGATTCCAACAGGTAATGTCTTGACCCTCTTTCTTTCCGAAATTGGGATTGTTGACATATCCTTTTACCATAGCGTTCACGGCCTGATCGCCAATGTCGAACGATGGTAATTTCTTCTGTTCTGCTGCTGGTAAGAACTGATAAAGTCTCAGTCTGCCAACAATCTTACAGAATTGTTCCTCTGTGAGTACCGTTGTCTGAAGGTTCTCCAAGAGGCGAAGGGCGTTTTCTTTGTTCGGGTTGAAATTCTCGAATAACTCAAAGGCTTTCTGCATGATGTCAGCCTCGGTTAAGCACTCGATAGTTCCACTGTTTCCGTCACAAGTCAACATAAGGTTTGAACAAACTCTTACTTGCCAGCCGACGAATACTTTGAATTTCATCGGCGAAATGCGGTTGTAGAGTTTATCTTCTGAGTACGATCTACAGCCTCCGATACACAAATGTACCGTTTGGCCATTGATAGAGCGTGTAAGGTCTTTGACGTGACAAACGAAAGCCATTCTTTGGTAGAATATAGTCTTTTCGTCATCAGTCAGTTCACTTGCCTTTTTGTGTTGAGCACTAGGCACACGTCCAATGATGGGGTGTGAGACACGGCACTCAACAGGGGTCAACTCTCCAAACACCTTCTCAGCCATTGTCCTTACAGCACCGATGAAGTTTTGGTGCGAAATAGTCAGGCTGTTGTCACTGAAGGTGGGAATAATGTTGTTCTCAGTCAACTCCGCAAGCGTAATTGCTTGGGTGTTGGATTCGATGAAGTTAGGGTGGTTATTCGGATCAATATCTTCTTCCACGACCTCTACTTCTTCTTCTACGTCATCCACAGCAGGGATGACAAGGGGGGATGACACAGTACCCTCAATGGGTTCTACAGTCATCGTTTCGTTTTGATTTTTTGTTTTCTTAGTCATAATTGTTTTATAGATTTGAATTGTTAATTACTTAGGGTGGCTTCGCTTTTTTCATTTTTTCAAGTAAAGCCACCCCCTTTTTAATTGCTCGACATAATGCCAGGATTGTCTCAGCGGCGATTATAACTGCTTCATTCAGATCGCTCGCTGTCATCTACTACTGGCTTGTCGGCTTGTTCTGTTTTCTTACAAAGCCGAGGAATGATGTGTTCTCGCGTGAACTTGCAGATGTGAATTGCCATGTCTGCGAGTACGATAATTTCCCCAGCGTAACGGATGCCTCTAAGGGCATTTACAAAAATTGCTTTCTTCATTTTGATTCTATTTGTTTTAAGTTGTTAATAAATATGTTAAATGTTCTCTTTCTCTATATAAGGCGTTGAGGTTATGTAAATTACGGCACAAAAAGAAAAGGCTGAAAACTATCTTTTTCAGATAATTTCCAGTCCTTTTTGTTGTTTAACCTCGCCAACAATCAATTTTGAAAGACTTTAGCTTTCTCGTCGAGTGTTAGGTCATCGGTAGGGTCAACGGTTTATAACACCTCTTCGGTACTATGCCTATTAACCGCTTATGTATATTTAGCCCATCCTAATCTTCATACTTTTTGCTCTATCTCTATGAGAGCTGATTAGTGGCTAAATCTCTATTCTATCATCTTTAAGGTTTTGACGGCCTCTGCTTTATAAAGGTTTTTTGCGGGTGAAAAAATACAAAATTTACTTCAATTTTATTACGTCTGACCACCTCGTTGTGGGGTTTTTACTCTTATAGTCATGCTTGATGGCGTTAGCAAAAACATTGGCTTTTCCTTTGCCGTCCTTTTGGGTGTACTGCTGTGATCCAAGTACAATAGTTTCGCTACCCTGCATCCTGTTAATCCTGTCTATAACTTCATCGAGCCGCTTCATCTTCTGGAACTGTTCAGCGTTGATGTCGAATAGGTCTTGTTGGATGGGGGAGTCAGCACCAACACCCATCACAATAACGCCAGCCTTTTTGTACTGGTAGCCTTGACGGTATATCTTCTTTAGCACTTCGTTGGCTGTCTCAATGATGGTGATAGTTGAGTTCGTCGGTGTGATAAGCCTTTGTTCTTGAAAGTTCCAATATTGGGGCAAATCCTCTCTAAAATAGTTTGTATTCAGGAACACGCCAACGATAGATGCAACTGTTTTCTGCATTCTCAGTTTCTCAGCACATCGAGCCGCATAGTTGGAAACATGGGTGCGGATGGTGTCATAGTCAGTTATCATACCATTGAATGAGCGACTGGTGCAGATACTTTTCTTTTTAGCCAGTTCCTCATTTGGCACGCAGTCCTCTCCGTTAAGTTCCCTCCAGGTTCTTTGAATATTGATGTTGTTGAATGTGAGTTTGACCCAATCCCCAATATTATTCCATCATTTTAAATTAAGTCAAAATTAATTATTATTTTAATTTTTTTATTTTTATTAAAAATAAAAATTAACTTAATTCAATTTACCCAATATAGAAGTTCCTATAGTATTTTCTGGCATTTTTATACCAAAGTTTTCAGCAATTGTAGCACCTATAACAGCAAAGCTTTGACTTGATTCCAAAATGCCATTTCCTTTCATTGAGGGAGAATAAGCCAAGAATGGAACAACTTCTCTTGTATGATCAGAGCCAGTATAGGTTGGATCATTTCCATGATCAGCAGTTATAATAACAAGATCATCTTCTTTTAATTTATCTAAAAGTTTTCCTAAATTAACATCAAATTTTTCTATTTCTCTAGCATATCCGTCGACATTTCTTCTATGGCCCCAAAGAGCATCGAAATCAACTAAATTAACGAAGCAAACACCAGTAAAATCTTTATCCATAATTTCTAAAGTTTGTTCCATTCCATGAACACTACTCTTTGATTTAAAAGCCTCAGTAATTCCTTCACCATCAAAAATATCTTTTATTTTACCAACAGAAATAACATCAAAATTATTATCTTTTAATTCATCTAAAACAGTTCTACCATATGGTTTTAATGCATAATCATGTCTATTGCTTGTTCTTGTGAATTTACCTTTGCCAGGGCCAATATAAGGCCTAGCAATAATTCTTCCAACTTTCCATTCATCTTTCATTGTTATTTCTCTTGCAATTTCACAACATCTATATAATTCTTCTAATCCAAATGTTTCTTCATGTCCGCATATTTGAAGAACTGAATCAGCTGAAGTATATACTATCATATCTCCAGTTTTCATTTGATGTTCACCTAATTCATCCAAAATTACAGTTCCACTGGCACTTTTATTTCCAACTATCTTATGTCCGGTCTTTTTTGACAATTCATCTAATAATTCTTGTGGGAAACCTGTGTCTGTAAATGTTTTGAAAGGTTTAGTAATATATAATCCCATCATTTCCCAATGGCCAGTCATTGTATCTTTTCCTACACTTTGTTCTTTCATAACCATTTGATAACCTAAAGGTTTTTCAACAGGAGGAACTCCTTTTAAATTTTTTAAATTCGCAATACCCATTTTTTGTAAATTAGGGATTTTAAAACTTGTTTGTTTTTCTGCAATATGGCCAAGAGTATCTACATTTATATCTCCATATTTTTCCGAATCTGGCATTGGTCCAATACCCATTGAATCTACAACAATTACGAATACTCTTTTATATTTATTTTTTGTATTTATAAAATAAATTTAAATATAATTTAAAATATAAAATGAATTTGATAATTCAAATATTGTTTTATTATATTATTAATATTTCTTTTTTAGTAAAGGGTGAATGTAATAAGTTCCTTTTCAATGGTGATATTTTATGTACAGACAGAGAAAATGGATATTATAATTCAATGATTTGCGAATGTAAAAGTTGTGATTCTATCTACATAAATGAAAACATTTGCTATTCAAGTGATAACAGGAAAAGTATTTATAATCCAGACCAAAATATAGGATATATAGATAACTGTAACGGAAATCCAGGAAAAATGACTGAATTAGATGATCAAGGGAATTGGCTTGGACAATTAATGTGCGCTCAAACTTCATTTAAGCCAGATCTTAGTAATGAACAAATAGCACTTGCAGGAGAAGTGGGGTCTAATGATAAAAAATTTGGATTTTATTATTTAAACAGTCCTAATAAATTAGATTCTTCAGTAAGTGCAACCCCAAATTCTTATGAACCTATTTTTACTGCTGATGAAAGTCAAGAAAATGATTTAATTAAATATTATAATATATCATGCACACAAGGGCATTCTGAAAAATCATGTCAATATATAATTAATTTATGCTCTTTATCTATATATGGTAATAATTATTTTTGCAATATAGCAAACGGTGTCTTACTTGAAAAAATTAGAAGAATTTCTCCTTTACCTTCAGATTAGTAATTATATATAATTTTTTATAATTTTAACAATAATAGCAGTTTAACAAATATTAGTTCAAAAGAAATAGATAGAATTATAAACACTCAAACTAGTTTCGATGAAAAAGATGATAGTGGAAATATTAATCTTATTAAAATATATATAGATAAGTAAGTTAATAATTATATTATTATTTAGGTGGAAATTAGATGGCACTTATATGGGAAGGACCGAACTTAAAAATGAACTAATTATGTGTTCGCAAACTTTTAATGATACTAAAGATTTTCGAAGATTTGGAAATACAATAGTAAATAAATGCAAAATAAATACCTCATTTTTGAAAAAAGATAATTATCCGGTTTATTTTTATCAATTATATTTAAAAGAAAACAATGAAGATGAATTAATAGAAATTCCAGTCACAATAGATAATTATTCTCCTGTTTCTACCTCTCAAATAGATTTTACAAGAGAACTTCATAAAAGAACTTTTTTTAAAAGGTTTTTTATAATATATAATAATTTAAAAGGTAGTAATAATTTAGTTTATGCTAGAAATATAACTTTTAATGTAGAACTAATAAATAGTGACGGAAAATCCAAAATGAAGTTGCCATATTTAAGAATATATTATTCACTATATTCTAGAACTGAAGATCAAAGTTTAGACTTTTTTTTTGTTTCTGATTGTACAATGGATTTAAATAAAATTATGAGGTATAGTTTGGGATTTTTAATATTTTGTATTTGTTTAATAGTTTTGGCTGTAGCTTCAAGAATGTATGTTTGGACTATTTTAAACCCATATGAATCAACAAATGATAGAGGAGTTTATGCAGCATATTTCGGAATCCATTTACTATTTACTATATTTAAATATTATGGAATAATTATATTTTTTTATTCATGGGCACTCACAGGCTATTGGTATATTTTTTATAAATTACAATATAGGCCTTTTGTTTTTCTACCTTCAATATATGCATCATATTGGGATTATTATTACAAATTTTATTTTGTTTGGGGATTAGCATGTACTATGTATGGATTATATATAATGTATCGTATATATAATCAGGTTAATTGCGATGTATTTTTCATTGACTGGGAGCACGAAAAAGATATTCTAGAAAATGTAATGGGAAAAACAACAAAAAAAGCTTATAAAAGTCCTTGGAGAACAATTCATATAGCAAATCAATATAATTTACTGCAAAAATCACGAACAATTTCTATTCCTTTTTGTTTTTGCTGGTTTATATTGCTTTATTATTCAAAATATTTGCATTGGAATAGATATGCTCAACATACTCCAAATATATCATGGGTAGAAAAAAGTCCTGAGCATATTATTTTGCGGCATTTTGTTGGAACTTTTATTTTTTTTATCGTTGGATTAGCACAATATGTATTTAGAAGATTAATATCAATTTGGGTTCCAACTGAAAAAACAGAGTTCTTAGATTTATGCTCTGTAGCTAATGTAAGTGTGCTTATATTACAAGATTCTTTAAGAGGATATTATATTCATGGACAATCACCCTTAGGAGTAGCAGATACTACCCTACACCAATTAATACAATTTTTAGAGGAAGAAGGAAGAGGAAAAATTAAAGGACGAGGATTAACAGATGATAAAGGTGATAATTTACAAACCTATGAAATATATTTATCATATGCCATGAGAAAAATTTATGATGGACTTTATTTTTTGCCTACCCTTCAAGAAATTGATGTTGGAAATCAAAAAGATCAAATTCAAAATCAAGCAAAATATAGAAATATATTCAAATATATTCCTATCAGTCTAAATTCTTTTAGTATTTATGAAATAAATAAATTTATGAATAGTCATTTAAAACAAAAAATTGAACAAGTTACAATGCAATCAAAATTATTAATAAGAGATAAAACATTATGTGAAAGATTTTTCAGATTCCCTCCTTCTATTAATTTAGCTTCAGAGAACGTCAAAGAATTAATTTTTTATAAAGATAAAGGAGAAAATTTTGATAATGTTTTATTTATTGGAATGGAGCTGGAATGGCTTATTTTTGTTATTTATGTTTGGGAAATGTGGGGTTATGATTAGAGCAATAAGAGACTTATTCAAAATTATTAATAATGATAAAGAAAAAATGTATTCCATAAAAATTTCATATGTAGAAGTATATAATGAAATATTAAAAGATTTATTATCCGAGAAAAATAAAGCTCCACCTGAATTAAGGTCAGACCCTCTTAAAGGTGTTCTATTGCAAGGGGCTGAAAATAAAACAGTTTTAAGTGAAGATGAAGCTTTTAAATTAATAACATTAGGAAATAAAAGAAGAACAGAAAAACAAACTGATAGAAATAAATTTTCCTCCCGTTCTCACGCTGTTCTCCAAATATATATAGAAATTCAAGATCAAATTGATAATTTAAATTATAATAATTATAACAGTTATAACAATGATAAAGCTTTTGGTAAATTTATTTTAGTCGATTTGGCAGGAAGTGAAAAAACTTCTTCAAATATAAAAACAAATTCTGAAACAGGTTCAATTAATAAATCATTATTAGCCTTAGGAAAGTGTATTAATTTATTAGTTACACAAAATAAAAAATTTATTCCTTTTAGAGAGTCGAAATTAACAAGAATATTGCAAGAGCCTTTAAGTGGAAATGGAAGAATAGTTATGATAGCCACAGTTAGTCCTGCAATTTTAAATTTTGATGAAACTATGTTTACTTTACAATTTGCAAATCGAGCGAAAACAATGAAAATTCATATGAAAAAAAATGTTTTAGAAGGAGATAAACAACTTATTAAAAAATATACTGATTGTATTCAAAGTTTAAAAGAACAAATAAATGAAGTAGAACGGGACATAATTGAACAACAAAATATAAGTTCAGCAAATATTTCAATAATTGAAAATGAACAAAAAGAAAGTATATCAAATAGTCCTAATCATACCCATTATAATCATAATGAGCAATATGACCAAATCCAAAAAGATTTGATTGAACATTTTAAAGAAGAAGTAAATTTAAAAAAGAAAATAATTGAAGAAGAAAAAAGGTTAGAAGAATTAAAAAATCAATTAAATGATTTAGAAATACAAAAATCCAAAAATAATTCAGAAATTATAGCTAAAGAAATAAAATCAAAACTAACAGAAATTGATAATTTCGAGGAAACAATGGAAAAAGAATATTATTTTAAAGAAAAAGAATTAATTATAAAAAGGAAACAATACCAAGAAACTATAAGTGAATTAAGTATAGGAAATGAGGGAAATCCCCAAATTAAAAATTTATTTAATATTTCTAAATACTACACAAATTTAATTGAAAATATGTCAAATGAGCATAAAAAATATTTAAATAATAATGAAATAAAAAGAAAGCAAAGTAAAATATCATTATTAACTGAACAATTAGATATAAGGGATTTATTTATTAATAATGCAAATGAAGAATTAGATAAAAATAATGTAAAATTTGATTTTTACGACCCATATTTAGCCACAAAAGATGAAATCGAGATGGAACCTATTAATCCAGAAACTATAAAAATTTCTCCATCATATAAATCTTTGAATGATGTTACAAAAAATAGAAATATAAATATTAAAAAAATAAATAATTCAGATATAGATAAAAATAACCAAAATACAATTGTAGCTGAATCGGAGTCTATTAATTTATCAAGACTTAAAAATTTAAAAAGAAATGATAGATTTAATGATATAAATGCATTTAGAAATAAAATTAAACTTAATATAATAAAAGAAAATAATTCTAATAATGATACATCAAATATTGCAAATAATAAAAGTAAAAATCTAAATAATTATAAAAGAAATGTAAGTTTAAATCAAAAAGGAAATACATTAATAAATGCTGGAGAAAGGGCAATTCAAAATAATTATGGACAGCGGATAAGAAGCAGGGCTCCCCGGGAGAATAATTATATTATTGAAAATTCAGAAATAAATAATGATCAACCATTGTTACAAAATTTAATGCTAAAAAGAGTTGATAATAATAATGTTAATCAGAATTATAAATATAATAATTATTCATTTTGTAATCCTAAAAAAACTCCTGTTCAAGAAACTTATACAACAAGATTAGAAAATGAAGTGCAAAAAAAAGTTAAAACTATACTTAAAAAAGATTTTATAGGTAGATATAAAAGAAGTCCTTATTTAAGACTTTTAAATGAATAAATAGATTTTTTATAAATATTCCTTATAAATTATATATTTTTATTTTTTAATTTATTAGAAATAATTAAGTAAATAAATCTAATGGATTAAACATTGGGGATTGGG
>JAJJKT010015843.1:0-14475 GCA_023805755.1 Eremoplastron rostratum | reverse complement strand
TGTTAAATTTAATAAATTATATTTCTCAATATTTAATTAATAAAATGACTTAATTAATTAATAAAAAAAATCATGAAAAACAAAGTCAAAATCAATGAATATAAAACAATAAATAAAATACCAGAAATTAATGTATATCCAATAACAAAAATGAAATACCAAGTTATGGGGAAAATAATTTATATGACATCTTGTGTCAAAAACATTACTTTTATTCTAACTGATGCGGATTATTTCTATGTAATAGATAATGGTAAAGAAAATGGAGTAAATAAATATTTGCTAAAAGCATCAGATGCAAAAGAAAAAGGTGGAATTATATATCAAGCAGAAGAAATTGAATCACAAATTTGGTGTCATAAACTAGGTGGGCATGCCATTATCAAATATAAAAATGATACTTTTTATTATAATGCAAGTTTAGATAAAGATAAAGTAAAAGAATTAAATTTGTGTTTGTGAAGGAAATAAATCTTTGCAGCCTTATGCTGTTGCATTTGATGACGATTTTTATGAAGAAAATAATACAGGAGAAATTTTATTTTCTGATTATTATTCAGATATTTATAAACTACAAATAATAATAACAGTTGATCAAAATTTAAATAGAATATTAGGGAAGATATTTAGTTTTAGATATCCTGAAAAATTACCAAATGAAACAGATGAGGATATGGACGATTTTAAATATTTTCAAATGGATAAAAAAGATAGAATACTCGATATGAAAGTTCTTGCTTCTTCGAAATTAAGTATGCATAATGCGTCTAGAGGAAACGAAGGAAAAGATATTTTAATATTAGCTATAACTAATAATATAATATTCCAATTTCATGGTAAAGATTCTTTTGAACAGGTATTTGAAAATTATTCATTAAAAACTGGGGACATATTAAAAGGATATAAAAAATTTTTGGGAAATCCGATGGTTGATAACTTTAAATTATCAAGAATTCAATTAATAAATCAATATTTACAAAGTTCAAAAGATGATGAAAAAAAAGAAAAAAGAGGAATATTATTTGGTTTTATGTCTAAGTGTGGGTACTGTTTAGGAAAATTAAAAAATATAATGGATTCTGAACCACAAAAATCTTTTAATATCTTTGAATATTTAAATCCAAAGAAAAAAGAGTATGAAAGGCAATTAGGAAAAGAATTGCCACAAAATATAAAAATTGTTTGTCAATCTATAAATCATATATTCTTTTTATATAAAGATTGTTTAACTATATTAAATAAATTAACAAATAGAATTATTCATGTAAAATATCTAGAAGAAAATTTTTTAGATATGTATTATGATCAAGTATTAAATGGAATAATTCTTTATACTGCAACAGATGTATATAAAATACCTCTTGAGCAAGAATATAGATATCTATGGTTAGATTACATTGAAATTGGAAATTATGAATTGGCTTTGAAAACATTAACACAAGAAGATAAACATATGAAACCAAAATTACATAAATTATATGGGGAACATTTGTTTAAAGAAAAAAAATATTTAGAATCAGCAACAGAATATGCATTTTCTGATGAAATTTTTGAACAAGTCTGTTTAAAATTTTTAAATATTAATAATAATTTGAGTTTGATGAGATATTTATCTCTAATTAATTATTTTAGAATTAGAGGGAAAAATGATGATTTAACGACTAAAGATAAAAATTTTATAGAAAAATATCTCATAAATACTTGGTTATTTGAACTATTAATTGGGAAATATGAAAATTCACTAAAAGGTGAAATTATATCAATAATTAAAGCCTTCTGTAGAGATTCTAAACATGGAAATGATTATCTGGATATTAGATTACTTTACTATATTTTAAATGTCTATGGAAGAGATGAGGAATTGGTTGAATTTGCAGGAATTAAACAAGATTATTTAACTATTATTATATCTTTAATTAATCATAAAAAATTCTTAGATGCTTTGAAATACATAGAAACATTTGCTTCTTTAGGAATAGTTGATAATATTATTATTTTTAAAAAAATATTTTATAATTATGCTACTTTATTTATAAAAGAATCTCCTATTGAAACCATTAGTTTATTAGATAATTATTTTAAGGCCAATAAGAGTCCAGAAGAAACAATTAGAATATTAATGAGTTCAGAAATTCAGACAATTATTGATGATGCAGAGATATTTAAAAGTTTAATTAATTATATTAAGAAATTAATGCAAAAGCCAATAAAAATAGAAAATAATGAAATAGATTTAACAAAAAATAAAAATTTGCATAATTTATATATCTTATTTTTATCATATTCTCAAAAAGATGAATATAAAAAAGAATTAATTGATTATTTAAAAAGGCCTATATTATCATCTTATATAACTAATAATTATCAAGAAATGGAAGATATTTCAGAAAAAATATATTTTGATTTATATTTTGCAAAAAAAATTTTCAAAGATAATCCAGAAGCCTTATCATTAATATGCTTTTTATCAGGTGAATATAATGAAAGTATTGAAATAGCTTTAGAAAATAATTTAAAAGATATATCAAAATTAATTGCACAAAATATTTATGAACCAAAGCTAAAAAAAAAAATATGGTTAAAAATTTTTGATTATAGAAAAAAAGAAGGATTTGAAGAAGCAAAGAAAATTGTAAATGAAAGTAATGGATTTATAAAAATAGAAGAAGTCTTACCTTTAATGGGTGATAATGTTAAAATAAATGAATTCAAAGATGAATTAAAAGATTGTATAAAAACATATGAAAAAAGTGTAGATCTATTAAAAAAAGAAATTATTGAGTTCAATTTTTCAAGTGATTTAATTCAAAAAGATATATATAAAGCTCAAAAAAAGGCAATGAGTATTAATTTTACAAAAATAAGATGTCATCAATGTGGCCAAAATATAAAAGATAAAAAATTTTTTATGTTTCCTTGCAAACATATTTTTGACACAAAATGTTTAATTAAGGCTTATATAGATTTTAACAAACAAGGAATGGGAGATGAATTGTTTAGGCAAAAAGTAAAAGCTATACAAAATTTATTAGGTAAAATTAAAACATTAAAAGATAAAAAAACGAAATCATTGGAAGGAATTAAAAATGCAGAAAGTGAAAGTTCTAGAAGATTACCCAATTTTAAAGCATTATTTAGAGCAGATAATACCCAAAAAGAACAATTTTCTGAGGAAGAAGAATCTCAATTAAATTTATTTAATAAAGGTTTATATGGATTTTTAGATGAACAATGCTTATTATGTGGAAAGGAAATTATTAAAGGAACTCAAATTCCTTTCGGAGAACAAAATAGTATTGAATGGGAAATCTTATAAATTATAATAATTAACATAATACATATATTTAAGTTTGAAATTTTAATTATTATTTTAAATATCATAAAATACTTTAAAACCGTCCTTTTAAATTTCTTTCAATTTTATTATTTCAAATTCATTCAAAATATTTTTTGTTTTTTTTTCTATGATAAAATGGTTTATAAATTTTAATTATTAATTTTTTATTACTACATATCCTATATTTTTATATTTAAGCTATTTTATTCTTAACATTAATATATTTGCAATATTTTATTAAAAATGTACCATATACATCGATATCATTGGTGTTTTTTACATTCAACAAGGCTGAATTTAAATTAAATTAACTTTTGGAAAGATTTGGCTTTTATTTAGGGGTAAATTAAGTATTAAAATACAGTAAGTGACATATTCTATCTAATCCACCCCTATCTAACCCCTCAAAATTTTTTTGAAAATCTGGACCAAATATACCAAAAAAGCCTAAAATTGAGACATGTCTACTCCCCTCATAATTTTTCAAAAATCTTGATAGAGGGGGTTAGAACATGCCACTTACGGTAATTCCTTTAACCCTTTTTTCCTCTTTTTTTAAAAAAAATTTAAAAGGTTAATATAATAAATTAATTTTAAAAATAATATACCGTAAACCTCACCATAAAATCCCCTTTGAGGAGTACTTTTTCTTCATATTTTTGGTGAAGAGACCAAACCGAGGGAAAATTAGGGGATTTAGAGTAAAAAAAATAGGTATATTTTTAAAATTTTAGGGAAGGGAGGATTAAGAGTAGGAGGATTATGTTAGGTTTATGGTAATATAGCTTATTGTTAGCTTAATTTACATTATCCCCAACATTTAATTTTTTTTATATTATTAGATTTAAGCTGATATATAAGGTACCGTAAACCACACAGTCAAGTCAGCCACAGTTCATGTCCGGGCCAAATTTGGCTAAAAACAAACTAATTTCCTGGACATATGAGATAACTTATCCCAAAAATGAAAATTTCCAAGACATGACGTAACTTATCCCCCTAATTTTAGAAAAAAGTTTGAAAAAAATACTGGAAATGTCCAGTTTCTGTGTTTTTTAAAAAAGTTAGAAAAACAAGCCCAGACAAGACCACAAATCATGTCAAGTTTCTGTGTTTTAGAAAAAAGGAGCGAAAAAATTGACTGGACATGACTGTGCGGAATACGGTAAATTATATTTAACTCCTTATATGAGCAAGAGACCATCTTGTTCCCGAAATATAGGTTTGAATTATTTTTTAAAACTATTCTAATTCAAACAAAAGTAGAAAGGTTAAAGAAGAATTAATCATTTGTCTAAAAGTTACTATTTAAAAATATAGGGAAATATAGACCTTCATTAGGGAATTATACCCCATTTTTCCTCCTTACCTTTGCACTGTTGAAAGTTGGAAACAACGTCTCGACAGTGTTCTATGACTTGTTGCTACAGAGATTTATCAAGGAGATTACAAACTCAGGGTTGAGTAGGGGAGTTAACATACTCCCAAAAGTCCCCCTCTTAGGTAGAGGGGGTGCCCGTAGGGCGGGGGTGTATGATCTTTCGGGACCAACATACTCCCTCCCCCTCCTGACGGAGGGTACTCCCCCTACCTAAGGGGGAGAGTTTTAAGTATTAATTAATTGTAAAAGAATGAGATGAAAGAAATTGAAGTGGAAATAACCAAGAATGCATTTGATGCGGTAGTTGTGAAATGCTGCGCCAGCTGCGCCTATCGGGAAATTGACGTGTTCACAGGTCATCGTAAGTGCTACAGGCATGATAAGAACGTTGATAGATACGATGTTTGCGAGAACTGGAAGATGAACCGAGGAGCGAGAGTGGCTGGCGTAGGTGGTGGCAAGGTGAAGCAGAAAAGGTATCTGGACTTCGCGATGAAAATCAGGCTGCGCGAGCAAGAAGCCCTTGCAGCGGGAACAATGGACAAGAGCGACCAGATGCAGGTTGCTCTGATGAGAAGGAAGTATGAGCTGTTTTATATGGCTCCGATTTATTATTAACCAATTTATTATTAACAATTTAATTTTTAAAGGTCGCATTTAAGGAGTGCGACGTTAAACAAAAAACAGTATGAAGAAAAATGTAAAGAAGAATGTTGCTCGTAAGGTAGTTGACTTGAACCAGGAAATCGAGAGGTATTGCGATCAGATCATGATGGAAGGCAATGACTTGGGTAATGTGCTGATCATGACTTATTCGTATGTGTTGAACGATTACAAGAGCTTCGGCGTAGCTGCTGTAGGTCTGGCAAAGGCTGTTGCTTCGCTGAAGGTGTTGGTCAGGATGCATGGTGGCGAGATTGATGCTTTGTTTGATCATGCGCTGAAGGAATTTGAGGAAGGATTAAGTGAAATGTCGATGTAGGGAGGATTTGTGATGAGGAAGAGGAAGCTTGTACTGGTGGGTACTTTGGATGACTTAGCCAAGATTGTGGATGACAGTCAGATTGAAGGGGCTGTGATTCGTAAAGCGTGGCTCAAGGATTTTTTAGAAAGGTGATAATTGTTTAAAAATTTTAGGGAATAATATACTTGTTGACTGAAAACTCCGTTTTTGCATAAATATACAATGTTCTGTATATCTATGCATTAGCGGATTCTTCAATTTAAACGCCTGACAACCAAAAGAAAATATTTGATTTTTCAGTCATTTTATGCCTTGAAAATTTGTATATTTCGAGAATTTTATGTATCTTTGCATAGTAAAACTAAAGGAGATACATAGACTATGATAGACTTTTCCAACTTCAATTCCCTTATCGAAATCGTAGAGTACTTCAAGTCAGAGGACATCTGCAAGCAAGCAATAGCAGAGCAGCGTTGGGCTAACGGCGTTATCGTTTGTCCCTACTGCGGACACACGCACTGCTATGAATGCAAGGACGGACGCTACACTTGCAAGCACTGCTCAAAGCGATTCTCTGTTCTCGTTGGCACCATCTTCGAGAACACCAAACTCCCACTCATCAAGTGGTTCATGGCTATGTACCTCATTTCTAGTCACAAGAAGGGAATTTCATCATATGACCTTGCTCGTGACATCCATGTGACTCAGAAGACCGCTTGGTTCTTGCTTCAGAAGGTTCGTTCCCTCTATGGACAGAACGACTCTACAGCCCTTGACGGTGAAGTTGAGATGGACGAGATGTACTTGGGTGGTCGTGAGCAGAACAAGCATCAGAGCAAGCGCACCGAAGGTACGCAAGGACGCTCCACCAAGACCAAGACCCCAATCTTCGGCATGGTTCAGAGGGATGGTTCTCTCGTTGCCATGAAGGTTGAGGACACCAAGGGCACAACCTTGATGCCTATCGTGTCTCAGTTCGTTGAGGAAGGCACTACCGTATATACTGACGAACTCAGTTCATATAGCAAGTTGGTTGACAACGGCTACGTTCACTTCTTCGTATGCCATAATCAGAGGGAGTTCGTGAAGGCTAACGGCATTCACACCAACTCTATCGAAGGTTTTTGGGCTCATTTCAAGAGAGTCGTGTTCTCTACCTACCATATGGTTTCCAAGGACTACTTGCAGCGTTACATTGACGAGCAAGTATACCGTTGGAACACAAGGGACATGGATGAGTCCACTCGTTTCGAGGACATGTTTGTTAAGGCATGCAAGAAGTTCGACTACACTGACGTGTTGTCACTCTCTTCAGTCGTTGACATTGAGTATTGGCAGTTCAAGCGCAACGTTTACCGCCATTGGTACATGAGCCGTAGAAGCGCTTAAAATCAGATGGGAATGGAAAGGGCAACCTCTGAGAGAGATTGCCCAATATGAGAAGATTGCGTACGGTTTATGAGTTTGGTATTGCTTCTATGTCTGACGCATAATAACTCCAATTCGTAGCAGTCTTGTACGCATTCACAGAACCGCTTGGGACATATATCTTACGCCCACTAGCATTGTTTTCGAATCCACCTTCTTCTAGTAATGCTGGTGGTGTAGTAGCCAAGCAAGTAACGTTCACCAAAGAACTGCAATTGTTAAATGCGCTGTACATTGTAGTGACACTGCTTGGTATAGTGATGCTTGTAATGAGAGTACATTCCCTAAAAGCACTATTTCCAATACTAGTTAAACGAGAACCTTCTGAAAATGTGATGCTCATTATACTAGTACCTTCGAATGTATTACGTTCAATGGTAGTGACTCCACTCGGAATGGTGATGTTAGTTGCTAAATAAGCATATTGAAATGCACTATCCCCAATACTTGTAACACTACTTGGGATGGTAACACTAGTCAAACTCTCACAACGACCAAATGCGTAATATCCAATGCTAGTAACAGTATTAGGAATCGTGATGCTAGATAAACTGACACAAGTACTGAACGCATGATATCCAATACTAGTTATCCCGTTTGGAATTACAATATCAAGTGGGTCACACTCTTCAAACAAGGAATCTGGAATACTCGTAGCACCATCTTTCAAGGTGTAGTTAACGGAATGTTCCCCAGCGGTTCCAAACGTATAGAATCCGTTATCTTCAACAATACTAGCAATATCAACCTCACTTCCATCAATTTCGATTCTATCTAAGTAATTCATAGGATTATTGTAAGGATAAAAGAGATACGTAGGTTCCATCGACGAGTCTTGCAAGTACGTTGCTTCAATTACCATCGGTGGTACGTATGGTGTCATATGACACTCGTTCTCTTGAACGCAGTAGGATACGTTAGGGAGTTTCACGTCCCCCCCCCCCATATATTGAACGTATTGGGAGTGTGTCTCGAATAGTTTTATGTATTCCATAGTCTCTTAGTATTTTTTCCATATAAATACTTTGATAATTGGAAAAAAGTACATATCTTTGCTAGAAATAGTGTATTAAATTGTATTTATCATTAAAAGAAGTAAATTATCAATATGGTTTTAACTGAAGAAATGATTAAAAACCTTCCATTAATAACGGAAGAAGAACTTAAGGAAATAATGCTCCCAACTGACGAATTGGTAGAAATAGCCATAAAGGATTTTGACGAGCAGTTGAAAATTGATGAAGCAAATGATACAAGTTGTATTGCCGACTAATATTGCTCACATTGTTTCAAGAAAATACACGTCATTGAGAAGACAAATGCGACGTAAAACTGGTCGTGCATATCCGATAGCCCAACTTTATGATAATATTCGTAACGCTCTTTCCATCA
This sequence comes from Eremoplastron rostratum, assembly GCA_023805755.1. Taxonomy (NCBI): domain Eukaryota; phylum Ciliophora; class Litostomatea; order Entodiniomorphida; family Ophryoscolecidae; genus Eremoplastron; species Eremoplastron rostratum. Next base: position 5,973 of record JAJJKT010015843.1, on the reverse strand, counting down.
ATGGATGTATGATAGAATTGTATAATATCAAAGTTCCAACATACAATAAATGGAAAAATCTTGGTTATAAAGTGATAAGCAGTAACCATTGGTACTATGCAATACAATTCAAAAGAAGGGGAGATGGTAGTATTGTTGCGTGTGCTGTAGATGCATTATACGAGGGGGATTATCATAATGATATTATGCAAACAAAGCCATACGAATGTAAAGAGATGTTTTTATCTCATATCATTTCCGAATCCATCAACAACTTGATTCGTGAGGTTGAGGAAGCGGATAGGCAAAGAAGGATTCAGAGGATAGTTTGTGAAACGATAGAGAGATTCATCAGCAACTTGGTGGCATAAATCAGATTATTGAGATATTTATATAAAAAGGGCCCTCGTTGCTCTAACAACAAGGGCAGAACCCAATGGGTTAATCTGTGGGTGTGGCAGATGAACTTTAAATCAAGTTCATCCTTTTCATCAAGTCAAGGACTTGACGCTTCCAACTTTCGTTAAAAGTCATGAGTCTAAACCCCATAATGAGATGGCAAACGTCCACACCCACTTTTTGATAAAAAACTTCTCTCATTTTGAAGGGTTTTTTAAAGTGCAAGGATAAAACCTTACTTATTTATCATGGTGCAAAATTACGAAATCCCACCAACGTATGCAAGTACGTCGATGGGATTTTTCAAAGGAAAAAAGAGCAATTGTTTGATAAATTGCTCTTTTTTGTATATTTATACAAGGACTGAATCTTTCAGTCAACAAGTATATTATTCCCAAATTTTATTAATGCAGACAAAGATTTGTAAGGTGATTGCACAGTCCGAAACTGTGATGGTGCAGTCGAAGAAAGCTGAGAGTGGCCAGTTGGCCAAGTGTTACATTCGCCTCCGCGAACTGGGTGGCGACTACGATGATGAGTACCAGTGTACTTTATGGGGAAACCTGGCACAGTGCCGTTTTGCTGTGGGCAAGCTGGTTGTTGTAAGCCTGCGGTTTGAAACGCATGAGAGCAACGGGGCTGTGTATCAGGATGTGGTGGCAAGGGATATTGTGCCGCTATACTGAATAATGAAGAATTAAGAATGAAGACTTTTTGGAGCAGCGAGTGCAGATCCAAGCTTGCTTGGGATATGCCGAGTCGCGACAAAATTGTTACGAAGTAAAATTAAGAATCTGAGTGGAAGTGAGGAGGATGTTCTCGAGTAAATGGCCAAAGAATCTGACCTTCTTCTCGCTAAAACTTAGAAAAAAATGGGAAAAAGCAAGAAAAAAACTAAGAAAGACATTACCGTAGAAGGTATGATGCCCTACGGCCAGAAAGATAATGGCCTGCACACACTGAACTTTGTATGTTTGGAAGATGTGATAATAGAAATGATAAAGGGCAATTTCGATGTCCAGGTGATGGAAGATGGTAACATCTATATGGTGGAGAAGCCCAAGCGTGAAAAGAATATACCGATGTATAGAGATGATAACTCATCGCTGTCATTAGGCAAGAACAAGATGTATTACTTTTCGTTCAGGTTACCAGAAGAACGTGTGGCTGAGTTGCCAAGTGAATTGGTTCGCCAAGCAAGTACATTGGCTGGGAAGTTTCTGAGGGGTGTAATCAATAAGGAGGGTTGATATGATCTATGAGATTACATACGTGGGCAAGCGGAAGTTTGCCCACCCTGTGAAGAACCGCGAGGAACTGATGGCGCTGCGTAATGCGCCTGAGAATCTGGAGAACCTTGCGAAAGCACGGCAGGGTGACCGTGAGGCGAAAATGAAGTTGCTGCAGCTGGCTTATAACATAGGTCATGCGGACGGTCTGATAGCGGGCTGTAACAGCATAGGCAGTTACTTCTTCCATGATGTGGACTGCTACGACAGCGAGCATTCGCAACAGACCAAGGAGCTGATATTGAGTAAGAAGGACGAGATAGGGCTGATGATGCTGGAAAGGAGTGCCAGTGGTGGATGGCATCTGGTGTGTAGGCGACTGCCTGGTACCACGATTCTGGAGAATCAGGTGTGCGTGGCAACAATCCTGCAACTGGAGATGGATACCTCGGCAAAGGACTTGCAGAGGGTGGTATTCTCGACCAGCGGCAGCGAGGAAGATTTGCCTTACCTGGATGATTGTCTCTTCGAGGAACCCATGACGGCAGAAGAGTGCGAGAAAGAGTATAACCTGCTGAAGGTGCGCGTGATGCGCAGACAGGAGCAGGTGCCTGCTGGGGCTAAAAAAGCCAACAAGCACTATAGGCCGTGGGGTACAACCCCACCCAGCCTCCCAGAAGGAGGAACCCCCTCCATCTCCCCCGAAGGGGGAGTGGGCCTAGCGGGACAGGTAAGCCAGGGAGGGATATCCGAACGTATCCGCTTCATTGCCAATGGTGTGATGAAAGAGAAGGAACTGGTGGCAAGTGACTTCCTCAATGAGGGCGGTCGACATACGACTGTGAAGATTCTGCTCAGTGGCGTGACACAATTGCTGAAGAAAGAGGAAACGAACGCTGTGCTGAAGGAACTGATGCCTGATCATTGGCAGGACGCGAACATACAGCAGTTGGTCAACGACTTCTACGCAAACTACAACAACCCCAATCAGCGGCTGCTGAAATACCAGGAACAGCTGTTCACGAAAAGTCAGCGAATAGGTGGCTCAGATAATAAGTCTGCGACAGACTCAGGAAGCAGCAAAACGAACGAATCAGGAAGAAAGGATCAATGTTCTATGATGAACGCTCAATTGGACGAATGGGGCACACAGATTGAGGCTCTTTCAAAAGACTATCCATTGATAAAAGACATCTGCAAAGGTCTTAAGCGCAATCAATATCCTGCGGCTTTGTTCGTGGCTGGCGGCTTAATGATGACGCTCATGACGCGCTGTACCTATCGCTTCTATCATCGCCCTGAGGAGTTGCGCAGGCTGAATAACTCGACGCTGATTATTGGTGACCCTGCAAGTGGTAAATCGTTCGCCACAAGGCTATTTAAATTGCTTGCTTCGCCCATTGTGGCTGCCGATAAAATAGGCAAGGACGCTATCAATGCCTATCGTGAGCAGATGCGCACCAAGGGAGCTAATAAGGAGAAGCCCAAGAAGCCAAAGGTTGTCGTTCGAATTCACCCTGCACGAACCTCGAATGCCCAGTTTATTCAGGACATGGTGAACGCAGTAGAGGAGGTGAATGGTGAACCAATGCAGTTGCACATGTTGACCTTTGATACAGAGTTGGACAATACGCTATCGCTACAAAAGGGTGGTTCGTATATCGATAAGCAGGCACTGCAATTGAAAGCTTTCCACAACGAGGAGGACGGTCAGGCATATTCGAATGTGGATAGTGTATTTCAAGAGTTCTATGTAATCTGGAACTACATCTATACTGGCACGCCAATAGCCCTGAAAAAGATGGTGAATGAGCAGAACTTTGGTTCTGGACTTGCAACCCGCTTGACGTGCATTCCTCTGCCTGCCACTAATTTTGAGATGATGAGTCGCGAGAGTGTTGTAGACTACGCTAGCGATGAGCGTCTAAAAGAGTGGGCAGAGAAACTGGACAAGATGAAGGGTGAACTAAGTGTGCAGAAGATTGTGGATGAACTCTACGACTGGACCGCTCGACGCATGGAAGATGCTAAGGAGAATGACAGCAAGGCTGACGAGATGCTACTGAAACGCTGTGCCTATCATGGACTGAACTTCGCCGCACCATTCATCGTGATGCGCCATTGGGATCAACTACATCAGGATGGTCAGTACTGGTGTGGCGAGTTTGAGACGGACGATGTGGACTGGAAACTCGCAGAGTTGATTGTAAACATCCAGTATGCCTGTCAGCGCCACTACTTTGGCGCAATGGCTGAAAACTACTTCGACAACAAGTTGAAAGACGCTAGCGTGAATGTGCAGCGTAAGCAGAAGACCTTCGAAGCTTTTAGTCGACTGCCCGAGGAATTTACCAACGAGGACGTGATGCGTTGCTTCAACCTTTGCAGCAGTTCATCGGCCAGGGGTAAGGTAAGCCGCCTGATTCGCGACCACCTGATAGAGAAAATTCGAGAGGAGCGCGGCACAGCACCCGCCCTGTACCACAAAACAGGAACCATTATTCTTTAACAATCATTAGGCGCGTCGGCGTTCTTGCGTCCCTTTGGTAGCAAGCGACCAGAGGTCGAGCGTACCCGCGTCGGCGCGTCATTTCAAAAAACAATGTAATTATGAGTGAAATAGTACAATTAAACAGTCAAGCAAAGTTGAGTGATCACTTCATTCTTGGAGAGATGACAAGAAGCAATAGTCATCCTGAAGTGTATAACATCCCTACCCATGAGGCAATCGCTAACCTTAAGCGAGTTTGCGAGTGGCTGGAGGTATTGCGCAAGCGATATAATGATAAGTATGGAGTGGGCGAGGAGCCTATCCGAATTAACTCGGGTTATCGCAGTCCGCAGCTTAATAAAAAGATAGGTGGCGTGGCGGGAAGCAATCACCTGACAGGTTGTGCGGTGGATATCCGCGTACTGGGTATGGAGCAGCTGATTCGCTATGCGACGATACTGCTGGATTACGCGGATGAATCGAAACAGGATTTCGATGAGTTATTGATCGAACGAAATCGCTACGGGGCGATATGGCTGCACTTCGCCGTGCGCCCCTTCTCGAATCGCCGTAAGGTGGCGTTTATCAATGCCTAGCGAAATAATGCGGAAATTGTTTGGTAGTTTGGATTGAAAATAGTATTTTTGCACCCCGAAACCATTATGCGCCGGAGTGAAATAATACAAGGAACACGCGACGGCATACCTATAGCTCTGGGCTATTTTGCCGTCGCTTTCTCGCTTGGTATCATCGCCAAGCAGGCGGGACTCTCGGCCGTAATGGGATTCGTTAGCAGCTTTTTTACGCGTGCATCGGCTGGTGAGTACGGTGTGTACACACTGGTGGCTGTGCAGGCTGCCTACGTGGAGATAGTGGCAATGTGCCTGGTGGTGAATCTGCGCTATATGCTGATGAGCGCGGCGCTGTCGCAGAAGATTGCTCCGGGCACGTGGTGGGGCCACAGGTTGCTGATGGCTTGTTGTGTGACCGACGAGGTTTTTGGTATCTCTATCGCCCGTACACCTTACTGTAAGCCGGCCTACACGTATTCGGCGGCGCTGGTGTCTACGCTGTTCTGGGCGTCGGGATGTGCGGCTGGTATAGTGGCTGGAGGTATGTTGCCCACCAATATAGTAGCGGCGCTGAGTGTGGCGCTATACGGTATGTTTCTGGCCATCATCATGCCGCCTGCGCGCCAGGATCGCAATGTGCTATATGCGGTAGTGGCCAGTATGGCGCTGAGTGGTGTGTGTGCTGTGGCGCCTGTGGTGAGCGGGTGGAGTAGTGGTACGCGCACCATCGTGCTAACGATAGTGATATCGGCCGTGGCGGCCTGGTTGAAACCTATTAAGACTAAGGAGGACGAGGCTCATGGATAGTCGTAGCATAGTAATCTGCATAGTGCTGGCCATCATCACCACTAATATGATACGTGTGGTGCCGATGCTGCTGATTAGGGGCGAGATAAGCAATCGCTACGTGCGCAGTTTCCTGTACTACGTGCCCTATGTGACGCTGGCCGTGATGACATTTCCCAGCATCATCCAGACCACCATGTCGCCCCTGTCGGGCACAGTAGCTCTGGCTGTGGGCATAGTAGCTGCATGGCGCCGCCTGGGGCTATTCCCCGTAGCGGCCATCTGTTGCGCCATAGTATATCTGATGGATAGTGTGATAAAATGAAGATAAAGTATGACCAAAATCAACATCCAAGAGAAATAAATAAAAGACATCGCTTAACGATGTCAATTTGTGTGGGACACAAAAAAAGAGACATTGCCTTTCGGCGATGTCTCTTGAGGGTGCCCGGTGGGACTCGAACCCACGACATTCAGAACCACAATCTGACGCTCTAACCAACTGAACTACGGGCAC
>JAJJKT010015842.1:0-14513 GCA_023805755.1 Eremoplastron rostratum | reverse complement strand
ACAAATTTTAAAAACTTTTTTAATTTCATGAATTTTATTATAATTTTTGTTTATATTTATTATATATCCAAATATTACTATTAATATAACAATGATACTATTAAAATAAGATATAGTAAAAATATTGGAAATATTTTTAGTAATAATTATATTAATTTGTTTTTGGTTTGTTCCTTGAATTTCTGTTCCAAGCATTGTAAAGACATAATTATAAATAAATAAATCAAGAGCAACTATTTTAGTAAAAGCGCCGTTATTTTTTATATTTATTAATCCATTATATGAGCGGTCATTTATTTCATTTATTCCACCTTGAACAAAAGTAAAAAATACTGAAAAAATGTGTTTATAATCATTTGATTGAAATACATTTGAAGATTGGCATGAGTAAATAAATACACTATTGAACATTTCTGGAAGATGTTTTAAAAAATCATTTTTTACAAATAAATAATCAAAAAATGTCCGACAAGTATAATTATAAAAGGAATTTATATTATCAAGATTATAATTACTTAATTTATTTATTAATTGTTTTGATTCATATAACTGTTCTATATCTCTATTTAATTTAGTAAAAACATTTTCATTTTTTGATTGATCATATCCTTCTGATTCATTTATATCTTCTATTGTATAATTATTTAATATCATTAACATATAATAATTTATTATTTTATATGAGTCATTTGCTAAATTTGCATGGCATCTAATCAAAGCTAATATTCTTTGATAAACATAACTACAATTTTTCCACAATAAATAAATAAGTATATTTAAAAAAATACAAACAAATAATAAAATAAATAAGTAATTTAAATATCTTCTATTTTCAGGTATAGACATTACACACTTTATTTTCTTAATTTTTTCTCTTTTTTTTAATGAATTTAAATCTTGTTTTTAAATCATTTATCCATGAAGCCAAAGGTTTTAAAGATAAATATGAATTATCTCCCCATAATTTAGGTACTTGTCCATCAAGGAAAGAATGATATACCAATTCAATAGTTGGGGACATGACTTCAGCACCGTTTACAGCTAACTCAAGACTATGAAGAGAAGTAGTTATAACTTGTAGTAAATTATTGAATTTATCACATTCTTGAAGAAGGAAGTTACCTAATGGGGATTTTTTCTGTTTATCATCTTTTTTCTTTTTACCTTTTTTTCTATCTTCTTTTTTCTTTTCCTCTTTTTTCTCCTCTTTCTTTTCCTCCTCTTTCTTTTCTTCGTCTTTTTTCTCTTCTTCTTTTTTCTCTTCTTGTGGTTCTTCCTCTTCAGGATTAACTAATATTGATTTTTGATTTGCTTTACTATTATCAAATAATTGAATATCAGTAAACTTTTCATTTATATCTTTAATTATATCTTTAACAATATCATCGGGCTTTTTACCTCCTGAACTTGCAGTTCTTGGCTGAATACCTATTAATGGCTCCATAAATTCTGAAACTAATTTTTTCTGTAATGTAATATTTGCATTATTATTTAAGCCAAATACTTCAGGTTCATCGTCCAAAGGAAGTTTTTCTATGTATTCATTAATATCTTGCACTGTATCAACTTTTGGAGATTCATATCCTTCTCCTTCAGAAAATTTGAATAAATCATCGAATATTAAATCATTGAAATAACTACTTAATATAGCAGCAATTAATTTTTCATCTTTATCATCGGTAACTCTTCCACCATAATTTATAGTACCTACTAAAAATCTTAAAATTTCAAAAGGTACACCTTGTTCTTTGTATTCTTCTATATACATATTTAAGTGCATTCTACTTGCTTCGAAGTCAGAATTCATCCAAGCATATGGGATATTCCAACCAAGGGCACCGAATTTTCTTCTTTCTAAAATTACGGCATGGAAGAAAGCTAATCCGAAAGTCATTTTCTTTAATTTTTGTTGTAAAGTATATGGGGCGAAATCTTCATCTTTTATATTTAAATAAGTTCCTTTTAAAGAAGCTCTTATTCCTTTAGGTGGCTCATTTGTAATTTTTACTCCAGATTGTAAAACTGCGGCGGGGAAGGCATCAGAAGGCATTGAGGTAAGCCATAATCTATAATCATTATTTATTTCTGCTTCTCTATCATTTACATCTTCTAATATTTCTTCTAATTTCGGCATCCATGATCTGGCTAAATGGCAATTTTCTAGACAAACCCAATCTCCTGTTTTTATACTATCTAATATTGCTTTTTTAGCAATATCGCCTTGCCCTTGACCTAATGATATATTTATCATATTTACTCCTTTCTTTTTTGCGAAATCTCTTAAAGCTTTTACCGGATTTGCTCCTGTGGATAAAATAAATATTAGAGGAGTTGTTTTAAGACTGTCATCAAATGCAGTTGATACGTCAAATGGAGGAGATTGCAAAAATCTATCTGAGAAAGATGATTTGATAAAGAGTCTAATAGCTTGAATTAATTTTTCTTCTCTTAATTCTTTTACTAATAATAATCTATTAAAATCTACAGAAATTCTTTCTAATGCTTCAGGCAATTCAAATTCTTCAGGTTTTTCACATTCCATAAATTCCTTAAATTTATTTATTTCTTCTGGTTTAAAATTTGCTAAAATATTCTCTATATCATAAAATGAAACTGCAAATTCTTTAAATGATAACATTTTTTTATATAAATCTAAATCCATCCAATCTTTTATTCCTTTTTTATAGTAAGGACTATCTTTTTCATCTACTTTTGGAACAAAGCTTCCTACACCCCTCAAGAAGAATTGCCATTCAGAATCACCTATGGCTCCATCATTTTGAAGTTTAGAAGTAACTATCAAAAAGCTATATAATAATTTATCTTTTTCAAATAGACCTCTTGAAATTTTTTCATAAAAACTAATTGTAATATCATCTATCAATATTTGGATTCTTTGACTAACATCAGTTGATTGTTGACTTCTATCTAATCTTTGATTGAATAATTTAAGGAAATATTCCAGAGAATAGTTATACATTGAATCAATATTAGCTAAAGAAGCAATAGCAAAGTATAAAATTGAACCACGAACTGAAACTGGTCGATAGAATGTACGATCTTTATTAATAGATTTTGCAGTAACTTCAGCTTTTTCTAATTCTTCTGTGATTTTCTTTGATTGTACTTTACTTTCATCTAACTTATTAACTAAAATATCATTATCCAAAATATCATTTCCTGCATCTTTGACTAAATTCAAAATAGAAGTTTCTAAATCACTTATCATTTTCTTTGAATTATTAATAGATAACATTGTTTGTTCTTTTTGAGCTTCAATTTCTGGTTTTTCATGCTTTACGACTTCGACCAAAAGTTGATCTTCTAAACCTTTTCTTGTTACAGTGAAGTTGATTAATGTGACTTTAATTGATAATTCAGGTAAATAGTGAGGATTAGCCATTTTACTTGTCATAAAAAGTTTGAAGCCTACTGTAAATTGAATTGGTTTATCTGAGCCCATAGATAAATAATATCCTGCACCTTGTTTAAATACTTGGTTTGCTAAAATTGGTTCTAAAGAACTATCTAAAGTTTGTTCTACATTTTCAATTAAGCATGGATAACCATTTTGAATACTGTTTTTCAATAAATTGAATAAATTTTTATTTGTCAATTTATAACAATTTATTTTTTCTTTTCTATAAAAGTTTCTTATCCATTTATTGGCTTGCATTTGAGGATCTATTATTAAAGGCCATCTTTTTGCTCTTACTGTTATAATAGCATTTTCAATAGATAATTCATCGGCTGGTAAACCTGAATAATTCCAATCTCTTATTTCTAGTGGACTTGATAACATTTCTTGTACACTGAAATCAGGGACATTTTCAGGTCTTAATCTTTCTTCTATTTCTTCTTCACTTAATGGCTTATATTCTTCTTCTGCTTTTCTTTTTGCTTCTTCTTCAGCTTTCTTTTTGGCTTCTTCCTCTGCTTTTTTCTTTGCTTCTTCTTCAGCTTTCTTTTTCGCCTCTTCTTCTTCTTTTTTCTTTGTTTCCTCATCTTTTTCTTCTCCACCACCTTCTGCCTTTTTCTTTTCTTCTTCCTCTTTTTTCTTTTTTTCTTCTTCTTCTTTTTTCTTGGCCTCTTCTTCTTTTCTCTTTTCCTCTTCTTCCTCTGCCTTTTTCTTTGCTTCCTCTTCTTCTGCTTTCTTTTTGGCTTCTTCAGGGTCTTCCTCTTTTGTGGAATAATATACTCCAGCTCTTATTAAATATTCTTTTGTTGCCTGTAAAAATTCTTTTCTATATTCCATTGTAAAAGGTCCGAAATATGATACAACTGTACTTGATATAATTACATTAGCAAGTAAATTTTTGGATTCTTTACTTAATTCAACAATTTTGTCTTTCCAACGAATTCCCTCATCTTTTAAACCATCTACTAATTTACCGGCACGCACCATTTTAATATTTATTGTTTTAATAGAATGTTCTAAATCACTTAATTTTCTTACTGCTTGGTCATATTCTTTTTGTAATTTTTTTAATTCTGCCTCTTTTTCATTTAAAGATTTTGTTTTATCTTCTAATTTAGCTTCTACTTCATTTAATTCTTTTGTTGCTTTTTCTTGTTGATCCATTTTTGGTTTGACATTACGATAGACTTGTACATAACCTAATAAGGCTCCTACATATTGTTTAAGACCATCAGCTGCCCTTGATACTTTTGTGAAATCTTTATCTCTTATAGTACTGAATAAATTTGATAATTCCATTAATTTTCTTGGTTCGTTTAATTTATTTACCATTACAGATTCATTTTGGCAAGTATCTTTGAATTTTTTAGTATCCATAATTAAAAGCTTGAAATCTGAGTATTCTCTTCCTTTAGATTCAAAAACAAAGCATAAATTTCTTGCTAAAGCCAAAATATTTTCAGAAGGTTTTTGATATGATCTCAATTGTTTTAAATCATCTTCATTTAAGTTTTGTAAGGCTTCTTTTGCTTTTCTTAGAGTTGGTTCGGCAACGGCCATCTCGGCATCGCATTCTTCTTTTATTTTTAAAATAACTTTTCTTTTTTTATCAATTTCATCTTTTTCTCCAGAAATTTTTTCTCTTTCTGCCCCGACAATTTTTTTCTTTTCTTCTAAAACAACAATCAAAGCTTCTACATTTTTTTTACCTTCAATTTGTTGAGGCTCTAAAAGTATAAGCTCTTCCTTTAATTTTTTGACGATTTCATTTGCTTCATCTAATTTTTGTATACCTAATTTATAATTTTTTACTTGTTCTGGAATAATTTTGATTTTTTCATTATAAATATCAATGAATAATTTAATAAATTCTAAATATGAAGTTGGAGTAATATAATAATATCTTCTTAATTCAGTTTCAAATCTTTTTGATAATTCTAATGCTTTTTTTTGTATATTTACGAAAATTATACTTAATTGAGTCTTAACTTTTTTCATTAATGGGGCAATGGTATTCATAGGTTGTCCTCTGATGGTTTCTCCAATAGTATTTAGATATCTTTCTGCAACACTATTAAGAGCGTCATCTGGCCATATATTAAACCAATCAATAGTACAACAGTTTATAATAGAAGGGAATTGAATACATCTATTTCTAAAAGCAGAACCAACAGGGGAGAAAGATAAAACTATATGAAGACTATCTCTTACTGTTTGGACGAAGAATTGATATACGCCATCTTTTGTTTCTGGATATTTATTTTCTTTTGCTTTGTCTTTTAAAGTATTAAATATAACAGCCATTTCATCATCTTTGAAAAGGTTAGGAACTTCACCGTTATTTAATATATTATTGATATCTTCTAAGAAACTTTCTTGTATAATTTGTGTATCGGAAAATAGGAAAGCTTGCTTTTTATCACTAACTCCGTTATCTGTGACACCTCCGCTTTTTTTCAAAATTTTTCCAATATCTTTCAAGAATAATTCAGTATTATATCCTTTTATTATTTGTAAAGTATTCATTTCTTGTTTTAAGGCAAAGACAACAAGTTTAGTTAAAGATTGTCTTCCAGAACCACCAAGACCTATTAATAATGCGTTACCTCTTGCCAAAGATAAAATACGAGCAATACGACAAAAGTGGTTTATGGCATCAGTGAAAAATACTAATTTCATAGCTCCTGATCTTGTTGCCATATTATAACTTTCTAATTCATCATCAACTCTTTTATGAAGTAATTTCATATCAGTTATTTGTCTATAACATTTTTCTTTTAAATCAGAGAATATTAATTCATTTAAATTTATTAAAGTTCCTTTTTGCATTCCTAATTTCGATTCATATAAATGTTTAATCCAATCATCAAATTTAGGTATATCTTCGGCTAATAGACGATCTCTAAATTGTCTACTTGTTTCATGTATCCATAAAAGTACAAGTATTTTTTTATCAACTAATTCATTTAATCCAGCCCTAAGCATACCTTGGACAACTTTACTCATATCTCTAAGGTTAAAAGTATAATGTGATTTTGAAGGTGTTGGTAATAAATTATCTCTTATCTTTTGATACATTGTCAATGCACTTTCTATTAAAATATCACTTTCTTTTTCTAAGTTTTTAGTATTACTTAGCCAGCTCTGAACAATTGTTTTAAATATAAGTTGCATAGATTCTTTTGATAATTCGGTCATCCAAATCATATTGAAATGCCTGAAAAGTCTTGGAGTTACAGGATTTCTTCCACCGGAAGGTGGGGCACATGCAGCCATTATTATTGTATCTTTAATTGTACGTTTAATCTTCTTTTCATCATAAAGCATTCTATTATCTATCAATTGACGGATAAATTCGATTGGTTGTTGAGATCCGAAAACATCTAATTGAGGTAAGTTAATATCATCAATGAAGTAAATGAATTTTTTACCTGCTGGTGGAGCAAAGTTACCATTTTTATATATTGTTGTCTTTAAAATATCGAAAATATTTTTAGATGTTGTTTTTGCTGAGAAATTTGAAGATTTGTAAATAAATTTACCACTTTTTTCATTTTTTAAATAATCCATAATGACAACACTTTTACCTACACCAGTTTCTCCCATGAATAATGAATTGTATCCATTACAAGACAAAAAGTTCATGATTTCTTTATATTTAACAGTATCATTTGTAGGAATTAAAATATTAAAGAAAGGAACACTTTCATCATATTTATAGGGAGGCCTATCATTATTTTTATCAAAGAATCTATCAAAAGATGCATTATTAATATTTATACATATATCATAAATACTTGTGTTGGTATTGGTATCATTGAAATTAACATTTCCAGAAAATCTTAATTTAACTTCTCTTGCAAAAACATTTCTTGATTTATCATCAATATTAGCACCAATTGACCAAATCAGAGCAAAGGCAATTAAATAATTACATAATTCAGTTATATTTGCTGAATCTACTCTTATAATATCTGGTTGGTAGAAACAGGATATTATTTTAAGACAACTTTGAACTAAGTTTATATTTACTGAAGGAATTTTTTCTTTACATTTATCTCTTACAAATTTAAGGAATCTTGGAAGAATAGTTTCTAGTTCTTTTCCTAATGCATCTATTTGTTTAATATATGTTTCACATCTTAATTTAGCACTAGGTTTTGCTAATTCTTCTTCTAAATCTTTAGTTAATTTTAATTTATAATTCAAAACCCATGAATTTATTACAGGTAAAATGCCAACATGATGAGGCTCCATGTAGACCATACCACATCTTGAAACAGTAGCGGGAGAGGCTACTTTCAAATCTTGTACTTCGAAAATTAAATTCATCATTTTTGGAATTCTAATATTAGATGAATCTGGTAAGCATAATTTTCTTGAATCATCCAATACAGTATTCATATCTTCTATCCATGTTGCATCTACTGGACCATCAAAAATGAGCCATAATCTTTTATTAATAGCAGTTTGAGTTTTTTCTTCTTCTTCAGCTTCTCTCATAATTCTTGCAACAATACCATCTTCCCAAGTTTGTGTAATTTCATCTTTTGCCATATATAAATCACTTTTTGGAACAGCTTTAGGATTTAATAAATCTGAATTTATTTTACAATACCAATCATCAGTTGCTGCTAATTCTTTATTTTTACCAAGCTCAGTCAAAGTTTTCATTAAAACCTTATAAATTGAAGTTTTACCTACACCAGTTTCACCAACTATCATGTTACCTAAACGTACCATCATTGTATCTAATAATTGTCCTACTTTTTCTATAAATCCAGGAGTGGGTTTTAAATTTTCTTCCTCAACAATTTGTTTAACTTTTTCATTGAAAACTTTATTTTCAATTTTGTTAACAACTATTTTAGGGAATAAATCTGTAATTATATCTAAAAATAGTTCAATATCAACTTCCAAAAATTTAGGTAAGTTGGAATCTTTCATAGCACGAATAAGTACTTCAGCTTCAGGGTCTTTTGGATATTTTTCTTTTAAATATCCTGCTCTTGTTAAAATAGATTTAATTCCTCTTAAACCGAAATCATAATGTTTTTGTTTAGATAATTGTTCAGAACTCAATTTAAACAATTGATGCATTTTAACAGATAATTCTTTAGCTGTGCTAAAACCTTTAGAATATAATGTAACTTCTGCTACTAAAGCATAATCTGGAATCATCATAGATACTGGTCTAAATAGTGATTTAAGATTATCTGGTAATTCTGTTCTTCCTGCATAACCGGGATTCATAGTGATGAAAACTCCAAATCTTGGCTTTAATTTAATTGTTTTTCCATCAAAGTCCATAATCCATTTTTTTTCTCTTAAATGTGTTTGAATTGTTTCAATTTGTTGGGCAATAACAGACAATACTTCTATTTCAATACGATTGAACTCATCAAAACATGCCCAGGCTCCACATTCTGAAAGACCACAAAACATTCTTGCCATCATTTTATAATCTAATTGATCTGTACAATTAAATACACATACTTTAATAGCCAAAGCCTTAGATAAATCTTTTGTTGTTTCTGTTTTTCCGGTACCTGCCGGACCAGCTGGGGCACCACCGAAATTAATATTTAATGCTGAAGTCAAAGTAATATAGCATTTATCTGTTAAAGGTGTGATTACCATTCTTTCAGGATTTCCTAAATATTCATATCCATAAATAAATCTTGAATTTGTTTGTTTAATTACAACCTCCATTCTTTCTTCTCCAGTTTGGACATTTATGTCTTTTTCCCAATAAAATTTAAGATTTTTTTGCCATTCAAAATCTCCCTTTTGTTTGACATCTTTTTTAATCATTTCTCTAACTACTTCCCTTGCATGTACATTTATAATAATCAATCTTTCAACTAAACTTTTTTTGAGTGGACCCACTTTATCTCTGACTAATTGTGATAATTCAATAATTAAAATACCCATATAATCTAAAAAGTCATTTAATTTTCCTCCTTGGGCAATCTTATCAATAGCGTCTTCTACAAATATTGCCCATTTAATTTGATCATCAGTAATAACACATTGACAAGGGTATCCTGCATAAATCCATTCTTTCCTTGGCTTTTTAAATTCTGGATAATTTTCTAAGCATAGTTTAGTTTTATCATATACTGTCTCAAACATTGCAGCTTCTAATTCATTTAACCATCCTTCGATATTTTCTGTGGCGAATAAAGTATGAGATAATTTTACAACTTCGTTTTCTTGTGAAACTAATTCTATAATTTCATTTGATGATTCTGAAATAAAGTTTACATTTTTAATACCATCGAAACATTTAGATAAATAATCATTAACGAGCCTTGGTTGTCTTGTGTTAGATAATATTTTTAACAATTCATCATTAGATAAGAAATAAAATCTTGGAAAAGCCTTTCTTTTTGTTTGTAAATAATCTTCTAAACTTTTTTGAATATGGTCCAAATCTTTGTGATATTTACTAAGCATAATTAATAATCCTTCTTGTTTGCATCTATTTATAACAATTGGATCATTCCAAGTACGTCTCATTAATTCCTTAAAGGCTTTATTAACTTTGGAGAAATTTTTACTAGCGTCGGGAAGTTGTTTTTTGATATCCTCTGCCGAAAAAATATTTTCCAAATAAATCCATTGTTTTTGTACTAAAAGCCATTCTTCTATAATATTTGAAATACTATTTAATAAGTTATCCCACTCTTCGACTTGGTCTCTGATATCAGCTACATGTCTTGATGATAAAGCACTTGCTATTAATTGAGAATGTTCATCTAAGGCATTATATATATCTTCAACTGAGGCAATAATATATTTTACTTCATTTTTAGTTTTAGATTGATTTTGAATAACGAATTTAATTTGAGACCAATCAGAAGAAATTTTTTCAATATCTTTCATAATTTTTTCTTGGGCAATGGCTGCTGCACTAATATTATCAATTTTATCTGCTTCAAAACTAATTGCTGAATTATCAAGAATTGCACTAAATTTAAGAGAATCTAAAATATCGGAAGAATATGGTATATTTAATAATTTGAAAAATTCTATCCAATGCCTTTCTTGCATCGAAGTTGAACTTAATACCTGAATGACAGGTGCGTTTTTATTCATTGTGGTGGCCAAATTATTCAAAAGTTTAAAGACTTCATCTTTATCTGGATCTGGAATTCTTGTTTTAATATTAGTAATATCTATATTATATTGTCTGATAGAATCATCTATTTTTGATGTCTTCATTTGATTTATTGTTAAGTTTTTCCATTTTTCATTATCTTCTTCTAATTTTATTAAAGTTGTCCATAGTGCATTTTTTAATTCATAAGTTTCTTCTAATTTTTTCCATTCATCTTCTATATCTTCACTTGGAGGATATTCTAAAGTTTTTAAATATGAATTATATTTGTCCATTTTAACTTTAAATTCATCAACTTTATCTTTAATTGAGATTAATAGAGTCTTTATTCTATTTCTTTCAACTCCTACTTCAGCTAATTCTGTATTGGTAGTGACATTATCATTTAATTTCATAATATTAGCTTTATTTTTCTCAATTTCAGTTGAAATATCACTTTTATATCCATCCTTTTTAGAATTAATTTCATTTTTCTGGGCTTTTATTTCTTTTTCAGTTTCTATAAAAGCATTTTTTAAATTAGTTTCATAATCAGTTAAATCCTTTGCTAAAACAGTATCAATATTAAATTGTTTAATTAGAGAATAAATATTTCCCATTTTGGTGACATTTTCTTCCAATTTATTCATAGTAGGCTGAAAAGCGTTAAGTTCTTCGATAAATTTGCAAATTTTTTCGATTGTATTATGCTCAGTATTAATTTTACCTTTAGCCGCCTCGACAATTTCATCAATTTCTTTTTTAATTTCTCTATATGAATTACCAAGGAAGTCTTCATATATTTTTTTGTATTCATCTAAATATTTATTGAATTCATCTTTAACACTCTTTGAATCTATAAGCATAATATTCGGATTATAATTATCTTTTATAAAATTGGAAACTTTCGTTTTCCAAATATTACATTCTTCAATAATTTTTCTAACATCAGCAATTGGAGTATCTTTTTTAACTGTTTTATCTGCTGTTGCAAATTTTTCTTTTTTGAGTTGAAGTGGCTTGAAATCTTCGAAACTTTTTTTACTATCATTAAATACAAATTCAAAGTCTTCTTTCAATTTTTTCAAAACTAATTCAGTATATTTGGTATAATATTTTGAATTCTCTATAGTATTTCTGAAGTTCTTTTTAATTTCTTCATCTAAAGTATCGTTTGTTTTTAAATTTACTCTTTCCGGGTCTATATTGTTTTTGTCATTTTGACTTTGGGGGTCAACTAATAAAATCTGTTCATAATTTTTCTTGGAGAAAATGGAAATAAATCTTGGGGCCTCTATAATTGTATCAATCATTCCATGGAATAATTCTTTGAATTTAGAAGTCATAATATCTAAATTGGGTGTTAGGGCGACTTCTCCTTCAGCAAAAGATAGTCTTAAAGTAAAGTATGCTTGATTCAATTTTCTATTCATTAAAGTTTTGTTCATTTCTAATAAGTTCTGTCTATTTAGCTTATAAAGCATTTCAACACACATTAAATCAGTCATAGTAACATAATCATCAAAAGCCTTTTCATCAGATGTTGCAAGTTGGATTAATTTCTTTCTTTTAATTTTTTCTAATCTCAAATTATACATGGACTTATTTTTAAGTTCTTGCAAAGTTTTTGAGTTTTCGGTTTCATCAATTTCTCTTACTTCTTTCAATCTTGTTGAAATATTTTTATAAAGTTCTCTTAAAGTCTTAAACACTTCTTCTTCAATAATTTTTTTAAATTTACTTTTAGCATTTTCAAATTCTTTTCTTTGAGTACTTTCGAAGTCTGACATTCCAGAGGATACCCAGGCGGAATCGCCATAAATTTTTTGTAAAGATACTTTACTAATTTTATTAATTTGACTGTTAGCTTGAATCATCTTTTCAACAAAGGCTGGCTTAGTTAAGAAAAGTTTTTCGCTTAATTCTTTTCTGACGGATTGGAATTTCTTGAATCTATTAAAGTTCCTCCACATAGTAAATAATTTGAATGGAAGATATTGTTTAAAATAATTAATTCTTCTCATGATATTGAACAAGGTAGATTGATACATCCAATCAGATAAAGTATAAAATTCAGCAACTTGTTCAGGATTTTTTCCTCTATCTTTTCTGTTTGGATCATTTACTGGATAAGCATGGGAGATACCTGTAGGAGTAATAATGAAATAATCTTTTCCGATTTTTTCTCTAGGAACAACACGTAAATCATAGGGAGAGAAAATATGTTCAGCTGAGTGGTCTACTTTTTCACAAAATATAAATTTGGTTGGGGTGGTATTACCATACATAGCAAAGAACTTGACAGCTTTTTCTCCATTTGTGATTTCTTTCATATTCTTTTCAGTTTTTGAGCCTTTTTTGACATAAAGTTCAACTTCTAATTCTTTCATCTCTTCTCTTTGCAGTTTAGGGTCGAATATTTTAATAAATTTCTCTTTTATGACTTGTTCATATTTATTTTTTTCTTTTTCATTTGAACTTTCAAGAATTTCATTTTCTTGTTCCAAGCTTAAATTTTCCTCTTTGTCATCTTCTTTAATTTGCTTTGATTCTTTCTGAATATTGAAAGTTTTCTTCGCACCTCCTGCTGCATGAGATATTTTAGTTGCTTCTCTTTTATCTTCTGGTAAGGGGTATTGATATTTGATATTGTCATCATGGGGATATAAGGACATAAAATATTCTTTGTGTTCTGGTTTGAAGAGGATCTCGTGGAGCAAGAGGTCGTGGAATGGCAAATGTTAGAGAAAGAGCTGCAGAAAAATCTCCCTCCCCAAAGCCTAGCCAAGAAAAAAGAGAATCTTCCAAACCCGAACAAGTCGAATCTAACCAGGGGAATAAAAATACTAACCAAAACTCAAGAACTGGTAGGAGAGGCCAAAATCGTCAAATCCCTAGAAGAAATCGTAGAATGAGGCAACCTAATAGAAATAATAGAAGATTAGAAAGAGCGCAAAATGCCCTCAGAAATCAATCAAGAAATCAAAGGGGAAATTATAGACCTAGAAGAGGATTTTATTCAATGAGAAGAAGAACACCCTTTGGAAGAAGAAGCATTTTTATAGCTGGTTTGCCAAGATTTGTTACTAGATTTAGATTATTCGGAATGTTGAGAAAAGAAGGAAGATGTTTAAGATGTTCTCTTCTTAGAGATAGATTTGGAAGATCAAGAGGAATTGCTTTTGCCGAAATGCAAAATCCTAGAGATGCTTGGAAGATAATTCAGAATTATAGAGGAAGAGAAGTCTTTGGAAATACCATATTTGTCACCTTTAAAAGAAATCCCAATAGATGGAATTATAATAGAAATAATAATAGGTTTTGGAATAATCGACAATTTAATAATTATAATCCAAGGTATCAGAGACCTTTTAGACCTAATAGAGGAAATTATGGAAGAGGCCGAGGAAGAGGAAGAGGAAGAAATTTCCAATAAAATTGTGTCTATGAAATTCTGTTGAATAAATTTAATAAAAAAGAGAAAAGATAATTTAATGTTCGTCTTTATATTATTATTTACGAAATTTAATTTTAATAAACCTTTTTTATAATTTAAATGTTTTATTATTTCATTTTCTCACTTTTTATTTTTGAAAATTTTTTGATAAAAAATATATTTTAAAATATAATATTTTTTAATTATTTTATATTTTAATCAAATTTTCATAATTTTAATGGTATGAAAATTGTAAGAATAAAAAAGTTGGATATGTCTTTGATAAAACAAAATTATTTACTTGTAAAGATGAAGATGATAGAACAAATGGAGCAAATAAAAAATAAATAATAAATATTTTTATTAAGGTACGTACCTAAAATTAGTCCTTTTTTTATTCTTTAAAAAAATTAAAAGTTATTATTCATTTTAAATTATTAATTATAATAATTTTAAATAATTTTAATTCAGTAAGCAATACCATAATTTAAGGCAAATTGAAATATTAATTTATTATATCCATTTTTTATATGGATATCATTTAATAATAAATATAT
>JAJJKT010015841.1:0-14871 GCA_023805755.1 Eremoplastron rostratum | reverse complement strand
GTAATGTTACTTCTTGTTTTAAATATACATTTCCAAAATCTAATAATTCCATTGGAGTTATTTCAACTTCTGGGACTTCACATATTCCACTTACAGGTAATGTTAACATATCAAAACCAATCCCCATTTGTAAATAAATTTAATTAATATTCAGTTTTAAAAAAATATATAAAATTTAAACTTATCAAATTAATTTAAATTAATTAAAAATATATATATCTTTCAAAATTGAAACCTTTTAATTAAAAAAATGAAACCTAATCGGAATGAATCAAAGCGGAAAGAGAAAAACAAAAAGATAAATATAATCCAATTTTTAAATATTGCTGATAATTCATTACATCCAAAGTGTGCAGTTAGTGTTGACGAACCAATTTTCCAACCTGAACCAAGTCAGATTTTATTTGAAGATTATGAACCTCTTCAAATTTTGACAAAAATTCTAAAATTAAGAAACAGAGATAGTGTTCCAAGAAGAGTTAGCATTATTCATCCAGAAAATAGGCTTTTTCAAGTTTTACCTTATATAACATCAACTTCCTCAAAATCAAATCATGATGAAGGGGAATCTGCTAATACAAAGGTTGCTCCCGGAATGGAAGTTTCTTATTTAATTAAATTTACTCCAGAAGCTAAGGTTGATATTTCTTATGATTTAGTAGTTATAACAGAAAGAGAAAAATTCACAGTTCCTATTAGAGGTATTGGATGCAAAGTAAACATTGAATATACAGATAACATTGATTTTGGAGAAGTTCCTGTCAAATATAAAATTGAAAAGCCTTTTATTATAAGAAATGTTGGAGAAAAAATCACAAAATGGATGCTAAAATGTATGTCAAACAGTGTCACAATTTCTAAAAAGGAAGGAATTCTAGATATTGGTAAAAATGAACAAATAATTTGTACTTTTTGCCCAGAAAAAGAAAAAAATTATAAAGAAAAAATGATATTGACTTATGATGAAGCTGACCATGTTATAAATATTTATGGGAAAAGTAAAAATGATGCAGTTGATATTTCCCCAAAAATTTTAGAAATGGAACCTGCTTATATTACACTTCATACAGAAAAGACGGTCACTATTACAAATGATACAGGTGTCCCGATTGAATTTGTGTGGAAACAATTTGAATCAAAAGAAAAAGAAGAAGAAGCTAAACAAAAAGTTTTCCAGAATTTATCTAAACAAGAACAAGAAGAAAAAATTTTGAATGAATTACAACACACATATGAAGAAAATCCATATGAAGATGATACTTCAATAGATTTAGAAGATTCTTATGATGAAGATGAAATTATTAGAATGAATGAAAGAAATCATTTAAAAAATCAAAATATTATCGCTAGAAGATTTGAAAAAATTAAAAAAAGTTTAAATGAAGATCAGATGTGCTTTGAACATCCCAATTTCATTATTGAAACTTTAACAGGAAAAGTATGGCCTAATACCAAATCAACAATCACTGTAACTTTTAGACCAGATGAAGCTAAAGATTATAAAGAAATATATGCTTATTTAGATGTAACTGGAAGCGAAAAAAGAATAAAATTAGAATTAAGAGGTAGAGGAATAGGTCCAAAAGCAAGAGTTAATAATCCAGAATTCAATTTATATGATGTCCCTATAACACATCAAATTCCTTTAGAACCAAAATTAATTATATATAATATAGGAGTTATCCCATGCGAATTTACTATTGAAATGCCAGGAACTCCATGTGGAAAACAATTTATTTTTGATAGGGTATCAGGAGTTATACCTCCAAGAGATGAAAAATCAACAGGAGAACAAATTATACCAATTATTTTTAAAGCTGAAAGATTAGGAGAATTTTCAGAGAAATTTAATATAAAAATTGGAAAAAGCAAAGACAGTATTCCTATAGTTTTTAAAGGTCATGTTATTGCCCCTTATTGTAGATTTAATGTTGAAAGAATAGATTTCGAAAAAGTATCAATGGGATTTGATAAAAAACAATCTGTTACTTTATTTAATGAAAGTGATGTTGATATTGAATATAGATTAAGAATAGCAACTGATAGTCAAGATAATGATAAAGCAATGGAAACAGTTTTTGAAATCAATCCAAAAGAAGGAAGAGTAGAAAGAAAGAAAAAGCAAGATATAGATATTACTTTTAGACCAGATAAAGAAAGGCCATATGATATAGTAGTTTTACTTGATATGATAGGGATTGGTTTTGATATGTTAACATTACCTGTAAGTGGAATATGTGAAGTCCCAGAAGTTGAAATAACTCCAATGGAATTATTAGATTTTGGAAATGTATATTTAAAACAAGAAGTAACATTACCTATTAAATTACATAATACATCCAGTCTTTTAAGTACTCAATTTAAAATAAATAAACAAGATGATCAATCTAAAGGATATGGAGAACTAACTTGTGATCAACAGAGTGGCCAAATTGCCCCAGAACAAACTGTAATCTTAAATGTTAAATTAATTCCAAAAAAATTGAATCAATTAAGATTAAAATTAGAAATTGATTGTAAAACAAAAGGATATAATCCAAGAGAAAAAGAAAATAATTATATAACATCAATAACAGTTATTGCTATGAGCAAAGGACCAGATGTTATTTTCTTAAAAGAAGGAATGACTATTCCAAGTTATAAAGATACAAAAGCAATAAAAGAAATACAAAGCCAAGAGAATTATGTAGATTTTGGAACTGTAACAACATTAAAAGAAAAACCAATGACAATTAATCTTAAAAATATTTCTCCAATAGAAGCAACTTATACTGCCTTTATGAAAACACCAGGAAGTATTTTCTATGTAAAAGAGCCTAAAGGAAAAATTAAAGCTGATGAAAAAAAAGAAGTCATTATTTATTGTAAGCCTGATGAACAACAAAAATTCATTGAAACTTTATATTTCAAAATAGAAGATAGTGATGGATTTGAAGTTACATTGAGAGCTTCAGGTGAAGGTACAACAATTGTTCCAACTCAAGATATGAAGGTAATAGATTTTGGAATAATATTTACTTGCCAAGATGCCAAAAAAACAATTACTTTTGAAAATAGAGGAAGAAGTGATCAAATTATATCATTTGTTTCAAAAAAACCTAAAAAAAAGCCCCAAGATGAGAAAAAAGAACAACAAAAAAAAAAAAATGATAATGAGGAAGAATTAGAAGTTTTCAAATTTTTAAAAGGATGTCCTAAAAGATCATTACCCTCAAGGAAAAAAGGAGAAATGGTTTTATTTGCAAATTCCCCAAAACCAGGAGAAATAAAAGCTATTTATGGGGTACATTGCTATAAAGCAACAGATAATAATGGTCCAGAAATATGGGAAGTAGAATTTAGAGCAGTATTCATTGATCCACATTTAGAATTTAATCCACCTAAATTATTTTATTCATATAAAAATGATGAAGATGGTGATAAAGATACAATTTATAAACCATTAACTATAAAAAATGCTTCGTTATTAGAAGCTGATTTTACAATCAAAACTGAAGAACCTTTTTCCATAAAAGAAAATACTTTTAAAATTGCTAAAAATGATTCAGTTCAAATTAAAGTATATTTTGACCCTAGTTCAAACAAAAAGAAAAAAAGAATTGAAACATTTGAAGGAAAGCTTGTATTTAAACACAATAATCATGAAAAAGTTGAAGAATTAAAAATGACAGTTCAAATAAATTTCCCAAATATTAAAAATCTACCAAACGAACTATATTTTGGATGTCTTTTAAATGATACATTTACTAAAAAGACAATAAAATTAGAAAGAGATACTTCAAGTGATTTAGATGTTATTTATGAATGGGAGTTAATTGAATTAGAAAACTCTTATGAAAGTTTAAAAAGAGGAAAAAATGTAACTAGAAGAATACCATTAAATGAAGTATTTAGTATAGTACCGATGAATGGAAGATTAAAAAAAGGTGAATTAGAAAGTGAAGAAGTAACAATTACTTTTACTCCTGGACCGAATCAGAGATATACTGCTATTGCTAGATGCTTAGTTGAAGGTGGACCCGAATATGATTTGAAATTAATAGGAGAAGCAAGTGAAATAAAATATAAAATACAAGTAAATGAAGATATATATGATTCTAATAAAAAAGAATTTTCTATAAAATATGGAGAAATACCATTTAACACATCTTCTAAAGTTGAAATGTTTATTAAAAACGAAGGAGAAGTACCTTTCGACTATAGAATTACATATAAAACAGATAAATTAAGATATTTATCTTTAACTAATGCTATAGATTCAGTAAACAAAGGAGAAAGTAAAAAAATATTAATTGAAGTTATTCCAGGTGTACCAGATAAATTAGATGATGAAATAATTGTAGAAATTGCTCATTTTGAACCCCATCATATTAAAATTAAAGCTGTAGGGTATTATTCTGGGATTATTTTATCAAGTCCATTATTAAGAGATGAAGAAAATTATCAAAAATTATTTGAAGAAACAAAAGTAGAATATGCAAATAGAAGAAAAGCTTTAGATGATTATTTCCCTAAATCAAGACAAAATATAAAAAGAAGTGTTATGACTGTAAGCAATCCTAATGAATTAAATAATAGTGATGTAACAAATAATACTATATATGAATTTGATGTTAACAGAAATCTATTATGCGATAAAATAATTGATAAAATGTCAAAAGGTGAAATAGCTGCTAATTTAAATACTCAACAACCATCAATATATGTTCCTGGTAAACAACAACCAAAAAATGTAAATATAGGAAGTGCTGCTTATAGGGAGAATCAATTAGCTGCATATATGAAAGAATTAGTAATAGCAGAATATCATGTATCTTTTGGTAATATAGTTGCAACACATAAAGGAGTTGTTTCTTTTAAAGTTATTAATGTTAATAAAGGAACAGTTAATTTATATATTGATAAAAAAGAATTATCTGCAAAAGGATATTCTATTGTAAATGGTACAAATAATGATAAATGCTATATTGAAGAAGGAAAAAGTTTAACAATTACAGTATATCATAATACTAATAATACAAATGCAAATATTGATGTTAACAATACTATGAAAATATTTTTAGAAAGTGGAGAAGTTTATTTAATTCATTTACATTCATTTGTTGCTATACCAAATTTATCATTAAATACTCAATTATTAGATATGGGAAGAGTTTATTTAGGAAGAAAAAAAATCATGAAATT
The DNA here is from genome assembly GCA_023805755.1 of Eremoplastron rostratum. Classification (NCBI taxonomy): domain Eukaryota; phylum Ciliophora; class Litostomatea; order Entodiniomorphida; family Ophryoscolecidae; genus Eremoplastron; species Eremoplastron rostratum. Next base: position 9,687 of record JAJJKT010015841.1, on the reverse strand, counting down.
TAGAATTGAGAATATAAGTAGAGTTGATTGTTTTTGGTCTGTATCGTGCAAAGATATGCAAGGAAAAAAAGATAAAGAAGAGAAAAAAGAAGAAAAAGCAGCTTTTGATATATTCCCCAAAGATGGAAAATTAGCTCCAGGCAAAAAACTAACATTAACAACCACTTTTGTTCCACTTAAAAAGAAAAAATATCAAGCTAGATTTGTTTTTAATATAACAGATAATACAAAAAATATTGAAGCAATAGTAAAAGGAAATAGTGAAGTATTGGATTTATTAATAACTCCAAATGAATTTAAAATAGGTCCAATTTTACCTTATTATAAATATGGATTTGCCCAAATCGAAATAAAAAATCCAAATGATTCTAAAATTGAAGTATATTCAACAGATTTTGATAAAAAGTATAAAGAGGAAGAAAATATTTTAAGATATTATAGAAATTTCATTAAAAATCCAGATGATAAAATAGATATTAAAATTAGAGAAGCTGGGGAGCCTATATGGGGAAAATTCCAAGGATTTAACACAAAATTAAATGAAAAAATTGAAAAATTCAAGGAATATACTGATGAATATTTAAAAAGTGTAAATGAACAATTTGAAAACTTATTTACACCAAATCATCAAGAAAAAATATCTTTATTAGTTGAGGCAATGGAAGATGAAATAAATGTTAAAATTCCTCCAGCCATAGACAAAAAAGATAGATTAAATGTTATTTTAATAGGACCTGAAAAAAGTGGAAAAACTTCTATCATAAGACAACAAATGCCAAAGCAATTCAGAGGAGTTGTTTCTATAAAAAATTTACTTCAATGGAATTTAGATAATGGACATCCTGATTTTACTGAAAGAATAGAAAAATATAAAGAAGAAAAAAAGAAAGAATTTGATGAATTAAAAGTAGCCCACGATAAATTAGTAAAACAAGCAAAAACAAATAAAAAATTAGTAGTTCCTGACCCCCCAAGTGAAACTATGTATACCTGTATATCAAAAGAAATGTTCTTTGAATTATTGCAAAATAGATTAAATGAGCCAGATTGTGGAATAGGAGTAGTTTTTGATGATTTAAATGCAGATTTTTTAGATAGTCCTGAAACTGTATTAGAATATTTAGAAGACTTTTTCGTTGATGAAAACTTATATTTGGCATATTTCGATTTTCCTAAAGATAAAGAAGGATTAGACGTATGCCATTATATTGATTGGGTTAATTATATAGAAGAATTATCTCCTGAATATATTAAAGCTCAAAAGAAATTATCAAAGAAAAAAACAATGTTGACACCACCAGTGGTGAAAAAAGTAGAATCTCCTAAAAAGGAAGATGAAAATGCACAATCCCCTCCAGAAACAAAAAAAATAGATAAAAAAGCAGATAAAAAAGGGGATAAAAAAGGAAAAGAACAAAAAAAAGTTGAAATTCAAAAACCAGCTATTAATCCTGAAGTAGTCAAAAAATTTAATGAAATGTTTGAAACATTTTCTAAAGAAAATGCCCCATTAAATAGTGTAGCCAATTCATCTCCAAAAGAATTAACCCCTGAAGAAAAAGCAGAATATGAAGCTTTTGTAGAAAAAATGAAAAATAAATTTAATGAATTATATGATAGAAGAATCAATCCACCTAAAGAAGAACCTCAAGAAGAAGAGGAAAAAGAAGATGAAAAAGATAAGAAAAAAGATGATAAAAATAAAGATAAGAAAAAAGATGATAAAAATAAAGATAAAAAGAAAGATGATAAAAAAGAAGACAAAAAAGAAGACAAAAAAGATGATAAAAAAGATGACAAAGCCAAAAAAGAAGAAGGAAATCCTGAAACTCTTGGAGAAGAAGAAGGGATCCCTCAAGAACAACAACCTCCTGTTGAATTACCAAAATTCGAAATGGAAAGAAAAGTAGTTCCTATAATGTTTGAAAATTGCATACCTCAATTATTACAAAGTTATTTGAAAGCCATCCCTGACCCAAAATTACATGATCCAGAAGAATTACCAATTCCACCAGATGAAGAATATCAAACTATCAAAAGACCAAGTATAAGGCCAAAACATGAATTACTTGAAAACTTTACATTAAAAAGTGTAAATGAGAAATATAAAGATTTACCTTTTGAAGAATTATTAGAAAAAATAAAAGAAAATGATAGAAAAAAGGAAGAATATATTAAGAGAAAAGAAGCGGAAAATGCAGATCCAAAAGCAAAAAAGAAGGCACCACCTAAGAAAGATCCAAAAGCTCCAGCTGGAGAAGAAGAATATGTACCTGAGGAAATATTAGAAGATAATGTAAGATGGGTAATAGAACCAAATGCCACTGCAAAAGCAATAGTTTGCTTTTTCTCTAAAGATGTAAGCCAAAAAACCCAAGACTTTTTATTTGAAGTAATGACATATCCACCAGTGGAATATAAAATAAAAATAACAGGTCAAAGTGAATATCCATCAATGACCACAATTACTTCAAGGCCAAAGCAAGGAACTATAAATCTAAAAGGACTTAATAAAAAATATGAAGAAGACTTTGGATATATTTTGATAACAAATGATCCAAATAGAGAATTAGAAAAATATAAAACAACAAATAGAAAAACTTTACGTTTCACAAATAATGGGAAATATGATTTGAAAGTTGATTTCACATTTTTATCTAGTATGAATTTCGATGGTTTAGGATTTAAATTGCCCTACATCCCAGGACAATCAACAGATCCTAATTTCGAAGCAAATGTTGATCCAAAGGCAAAAGGTAAACCTCCAAAAAAGGGAGATCCTTCGGGAGAGCAAAAAACTCCCTTTTTATTACCTAAATCTTCTATAGAAATTAAAATAGGACAAACAGCAGAATTAGATGTTTATGCATTCCCTTTAAAACAAACAGAATATAAAGATGAGTTAATATGCTTAATTGAAGACAATCCTATTCCAACAAGAGTATTATTAACTTGTAAAGGAGCAGAACCAAAAGTAGATTTAGAATCAGATAATATTGAATTTGAAAAATTAGTAATAAATCAATCAAGAACAAAATACTTAAAAATGAAAAATGTTAGTGAAGTTAATTGTAAATGGACTTTAACTGGGCTTGAATCTTTACCACCAGTTTTTAAAATAGAGCCTGTTAATGGTATAATAGAAAAGGGAAAAGAAGTTTCTATAGCAGTTACTTTTTCAAGTGAAAAACAAGATAAATTTAATTTCCAATTTAATTTGGATATAGAAGATAATTTAGGATATGGTGTAAAGTTAGATCCTAAGCCTATTAAATTAAGTGCTGAAGCCTTTGAAGTATCAGTCGATTTGGTTATTGATAATGAAGGTAAAATTATAGATTTTGGAAATGTCAAAGTAAAAGAGCCAAAATCATTCCCTTTTATGCTCAAAAATCTCGGTATTTATAAAATAACATATAAATTTGAAATAATGAAAAAATTATGGCAAGAATTATTCAGATTTGAACCAACTGAAGGAGTAATTGAGCCTGGAAAAGAGGCTAATATTTATGCAATTTTTAATAGATATAATAAAGATATAAATATATCACCACAAAGAAATTCTAGTGAAATAAAATTATCAATTTTTGAAGGAGAAAAAGGTACTAAAAATAAAGATTTAAATATTTTTGTTAATGTTGCTTCTTATTTCAGTAAATATTCAATTAATCCTCCAAAAAGTATAAACTTTGGTTCTTTGCAATATAATGAAAGTGCAACAAGATCAATTGAAATAAGGAATGAAGGGCAATTTGATTTTAATTATGAAATATTTGAATATTTACAAGATATTAATAAAATGAAGGCTATAAAAGAAGAAAAGGATAAAAAAGAAATAGAGGAACAAAAAAGAAAAGAACAAGAATTAAAAGAATTATCAGAAGGTGGGGGAAAAGGTAAGAAACAAGATAAAAAGCCAAAACCTGATGATAAAGATAAAAAGAAACAAGGAAAAGGAGGTAATGAAGATGTATTAACTATAGGGAAATATCAAATTAAAAATTTCAAAGGTGTAATTGCTCCAGGTAGCAGTGCTAAAATAGATGTAATTTTTAATGCTGAAGGACAACAATTTTGCAGTGCAAATCTAGCAATAGATATTCAAGGAAGACAACCTGAAGATAATCCATTAGGAATTCCATTTGATTTAGTTGCTGAAAGTTGTATCCCAGGAATTGAAACTCAAGATTTTGATAGTATTTTTGAAGAACAAACAGTTTTACCAAGTATAAGCCCTGATATTAATAGACAAAATGTTATTACTAGTGGAATTTATGGAGTTGTGGAAAAAGTGTTTTGGTTTGGAACAATTATTGCAAGTAAAAATCCAAATGGTGTTAGTGAAAGATTCAAATTAATAAATAATAATAAAATACCATGTACTGTAACGATAAATGTTAAGCCAAGAACAAATAGTAAATCAGAAGGATTTGCTTTTAGTACTTCATCTAATGCTCCTATTAAAATATATCCAGGAGAAAGTCAATATGTTACTGTTACATTTACTCCCACTAATGTAATGCCATATAGTGGATTATTTGAAGCCGTAGTTGATGGTGGAAGTGACCAGAAAACAGGTGCTTTACGTTTTGAATTAAGAGGAGAAGGAACATTACCAACTTTATTATTAGAATCTCCAAATGAATATGATAACGATGGAAATCCCATATTAAAATTCAAAAAAACAAGACTAAATAAAAGTGCAATGGGTCAAATTGTTTTAAAAAATGAAGGAGTTGTGCCCGCAACTGTCAAATTTGAACCTCTAGTTCATGATTGTTTTAGTTTTGAATCTTCTACTACTGCGACTATTCAACCTAAAAAATATCAAGCTTTCGATGTTAAATTTAATCCCCATCATGAAAAAGTTGAAAAAGCTGTTCTACAATATCAAACAATGTTTAATCCTTATGAAAAACCAAAATTAAATCTATTAGGTGAAGGATATTTCGAACCAGTTAGTGTTGAAGGATTAATTAATGATGTCGAATTGAAATTCGGAGATATTTGTGTGAATGTGGAGAAGACTATTAATTTAACTTTAATTAATAATAGTGATAATCATTTTAGATTTAATTTTGTAAATAATTTAGAGCCAATCTTAGTATTTTATCCTACTTTTGGATTTTTATTAGCTCATACACAAAAAGAAATTCAAGTTAAATTTTGTAGTAAAGAATCTGTTAAATATATTCTAAAAGATTTATTCATAGAATTAAAACAATTTTCATTTAAAGAAGGAGTTAGTGAGACAGATTGGCATGAAAGTATGAAAACAGTAAAAAAAGTTACAGCAAGTCAACAAGCTGCAATTTTAGAAAAAAGAAAAGAAGAAATGCAAAAGAGAAAGGATGAACACGAAGCCCTTATTAATCAATTAACAAATGTAAAAGGTGGTAAGGCTCCAGCCAAGCCAAAAGATACAAAAAAAGATGCTAAAGGTAAGCCAGGTGATAAAAATGTAGTACCAGAAGAATCAAAAGAAGATGCTGATATAGATATGGAAGAAACAAATCCTGAACCAGAAATAAATATAGTTGATAAGAGTGAAAAATATCTACCAATTAAAGTAACTGCTATAAGTGATTATGCTAAATATGAATGTAAAATTAAAGAAATTCGTTTCAAACCCACTGTAATGTTTGGAACTAGAAAATTTGATTTCCAATTAAGAAATACTTCAATGACTGCATTAAATTATAAATTTTCTTTCACAAATCCCAATCCAATTTTGCCTGGATATGCTTCAAATAACTTATTAACATCATATGATAAAAGTTTAACTCCACAAGATAATGCAGGTGGAGCTTTTTCAATTAGCCCTCAACAAGGTACAATTCCTGCACAAAGTGATGAAATTATAACTTTAAGATTTAGTCCTTTAGAGATAGATGAATTTAATTTCAAAAGAATACTTAATTGCAATATTAAAGATTTAGATCCATCATTAAAACCTTTACAAATTGAACTTAGTGGTGATGCTGAAAGGCCTTTGTGCCATTTCGAAATACAAAGTGGAATAAAGAGAGAAAATGGGGCTACTATTTTAGAATTTGAAAGTGTTGGAATGATGATAAAAAATACTGTTAGATTCTTTGCATTAAATCCTACAAATCAAGGATATGAATTTGAATGGGAACAACCAGATGAAGACTTAATTCCCAATATTAATAAAGTATTTAAATGTTTAACCCCTAAAGGAATTATTTATTCAGGAAAAAAATTCGAAATGATTTTTGAATATACACCAAATAGTTTAGGAAATCATGAAGCTTTCTGGAATTTCAAAATAATTAATGAAAATCAAATTCATAAATTTGTATGTCATGGAATAACTAGGGAGCCTATGATTTTATTCAATGTTGGAAAAGTTAATTTTGGTCCTTTATTATTAGGAGGTAGACAAAAGGAAACAATTCAAATAATAAATGAAGAACACTTACCTTATAAATTTTCTTTTGATAAGGAAAGTATAAAAGGAAATGTTTCTTATGGTGATAGTCTTTTTGTGACACCCCTTAGTGGAACTTTACAACCTAAAAGTAGTACTAAAGTTGAAATTACTTTTATGCCGAGGGTAGAAAAAGAATTTAATTATAATTTATCTTTAAGAATAAAGCAAAGAATGAAACCTTTGACTCTAAATGTAAAAGGTGTTGGATATACTATAGTTCATGGTGTCTATTTAGATAATAAACCAGAAATGAAACTATTGAAAAATAAAGAATATCAAATTGATTTTGGAGAATTCTTTATTAATGATAAAAGAGAAAGAAGTATTAGAATTGAAAATAATGGAGGATTTAATTTCCATTTTGCTTTTAAGAAAAATGGTGCTGATTATTTAAAAATATCTCCAGATAGTGGTACTGTTACTAAAGGTAATAAAACGATAGTAACCTTAACTTTATTGCCCCTAAATAAAATTAATTTATCGAATCATAAGATTTCCCTAAATATTATTTCTGGTCCAACTTATACTTTCTTATTAAATGCAAAAGCCAGATCACCACAAATTATCTTCAGTTCAATTAAATGTAATTTTGGCCCTTGTTATGTAATGAGACAACCTGTTCCAAATACTCAAATAATAACAGTAAAAAATATGGATAAAGAAGCTTTAACTATAGAAACGGATTATCAAAATAAACAATACCTTGAAGTATTTTTATCAACTGGGCAAGTTATTTTACCATATCAAACCCAGAGTGATATTCTTGAAATTCCAATACAATTTGTACCAAGAGATTATGTCAAATATAAAGATATTATTAAATTTAAATTTAATAATATATACGATGTGGATGTAGAAGTAACTGGAGAAGGTATTCCACTTAAAGTAGAATTAGAAGACCCATCTTTACAAACTCTTAATTTCAATATTATAAAATTAGGACAAATCAAAAAATTATCTTTCAATATTATTAATAGAGGTAAAATGATGGCCACAGTTGAATTATATCCAGAATCTCCAAGTACATTTATAAAAAGATGTCTTTCTATTAAAACTGATTTTGTAAATGAACATCCTGAAGAAGCAACTAAACCTTTAATTCACGTTTTACAGCCAAAAGAAGTTTTTAAAACAGAAGTAACATTTAATCCTAATATAAGAATTCCACAATTCACAGAAGATTTAATGATGAAAATAAATAATAGTGAAAAGAAAAGATTATTAAGTGTTACTGGGGCTTCTTATGGTGTTGATGTTAAAATGGTTGGAGAAGCTCCATCATTTGGTATTGTAACTGTTAATTCTAATGCTGTTAGAACTGTTACTCTTAAAAACTTCGGAGATATCCCAGCTGTATTTAATTGGGCTTTAGTAGACGGAAAGAAAAAAAGCTATACTAAATTCTTTACTATTACTCCTCAAAAAGCTAGTATTCCTCCTCACGAAGAAGTGGTTTGCCAAATAATTTTCCATCCAAAAGAAGTTAATAATCTTATCCAATTTGAGCATATTAAATGTTATATTGAAGAATTTGATACTCCTGTTGATATTAGTTTATATGGAAAGTCAATTGCATGCCCAGCTGATAGTATATTTGAAAAGAAAATTGAAACTCAAGTTAGAGTGCCTGTTACATATGAAATTAAGATAAAAAATCCAACAGATAAAAAATGGAGAATTACTCCTTCTATATCTTCAAGTGTTCAAAGTTATGTTTCTTACTTTAAGGGAAGTGATCAAGTATTTGAGATAGGGCCTGGAATTGAAGGAACTTATACAATAACATATAAACCATTAACAATGAGTAAAATTCATCCTGATGATCCAAATGAGAAAAGTAAAGAACATGATGCTACTGTATTCTTCCCTATTCCAGATGGTACTGCTAAAATTTATAAAGTTTTAGGTACTGCCTTACCTCCTTCTGCTCAACAAACAATTGATGCAACTGCAACTGTAAGAGAATGGACAACAATCAAATTAACAATAACAAATTGGCTATATCAAACTCAAAGATTCCATGTAAGTTGGGGTAAAACCGAGCAAGGTATATTTATTAAAGGTGCAAATACTATAGATGTTTCTTCAAATTCATCAAAAGAATATAAATTATCATTTAAATCTCTTAAAGAAACTCCTTATAATTTCAAAATAACTTTTGAAAATGTTGATAATAAAGAATATATCTTTTATTTGATTAATGTAACCATGACTCCTGCAAAAACATTTAAAGAAGTTGAATTAGTAGGACAAGTTAGAGATATTGTAACAGGTTCATTTACTATCAATAATCCATTAAATACTGATGTTACTATACCACAAGAACAAATTATAATAGAAAATGAATATCTAACAATATCACCTGATGTTATTACTATACCAGCTGAAAGTGAAGTAACAATTGATGTATCATTTAGGCCTTTAATAGTAGGAAAAATTAGTACAAATGTAACTATAAAATCTACCGATTTAGGAGAATTAAAATATCCTATAAGCATAGAAGGAACACCTGCCCCTCCACAAATTCTACAACCAATTCAGGCAAGTTTAGGTAGTGATAAAATCATTCAAGTTAGTTTTACTCATTTTATTAAAAAGCCTGCAACATATGCAATAAAAGTAGAGCAATATTCAGAAGGAGTTCCATTTAGTGATTTCGTTCCAGAAGTTAATAGTATAACTGTTGATTTAAGTAAAGGAGGACAAGTTGAAAATTCATTTAATTTAAGATATGAACCAAGTAATGTTGTTGAAAGTAAAGGATTACTTAAAGCTTCTTCACCTGATGGAGGTGAATATCAATGGGTTATTACAGGAAAACCTTCTTTCCCACAAGCCCAAGGACCATTTAAAGTACCTCCTGGAAAAAGTTATAATTTGGAGTTTAAGAATCCATTAAATGAAGCAGTAGAAGTTAATGTAAGATTTGATAATCCTAATTTCTCTGCAGGTAAGGTTAATAATAAAATAGAGGCTAAGAAAGTTATGAACGTACCTATTGCATATAAACAAATAAGTAACGATTTTGGAAATACTGGAAGATGTATTATTACTATTAATAAACTCCCTCCATGGGTTTATTATCTTAGTGCAGAATAAAAATTGGATTATATTGCTATTCAAAATAAATACTTATTGTTAATCAATTATTAAAATTATTTTTAAAATGAAAAAAATAATTAATTATAAAATTTAAAATCATAAATTTTTTAATTAAATTCTTTCTTAATTAT
>JAJJKT010015840.1:0-14935 GCA_023805755.1 Eremoplastron rostratum | reverse complement strand
GGGTATAAGTCCTGTCATGTCCGGTAATTTTCCAGATTTAATGAAAAAAATACATTTTGTTCTTTTGAACTAAATTTATTTTCTATTTTTTTTAATTTTTTTTGCTCTTTTTTTTCCAAAAATTACCCGGACATGACAGTGTCTCAAAGGTTTTTACGAAAAGTGTGTACCAGACATGACTTGTCGCGGACATGACAGTGTCGACTACGGTAATTCAATAAATAATCTATTTTTAAAATAATAATTAAAATATATATTGCTATGTTATTGAGCTAAATGTTTTATATCTCTTAATTTATTAAACAAAGTTCCAAAGAATACAATTACTCTGCCTACATCTCTAAAATAAAAAAGAAAACCAATAAGAATTTCCCAGGCAAATTCGGAAATAAAGAAATCCCATAATAAAGTGCAAATCAAAGCTAAACAATAAGTTGTTCTTTGATAATAATAAGTAGCACAAAATCCAAAAGCAAAATAGAATCCTGTAATAATTAATATAACTTGAATAATAACTCCCAATATTTTCCAAAATATTCTTCCTTTATAAAGAATATCTTCTGTTTCTTTAAGAACAGTTATACCACCATCTTCCCTAATTGTATGATATAATTTTCTGAATTTTCTATCATTTATCCAAAAACAATAAGCTGGTAAATGGGCTACAAAACAACCGCCTATATCAGAGAGGAAACAATATAAAATAAAATTCATTATTTCATCTTTATTACCTGTTAAATAAGCAGTTTGCTTGGCATCGGCAGTGAAAAATATGGACAGGAAAAATGCAAACATAGAAAGTTGTGCCGCAAAGTCACCGGCTCTTTGATATCTTTCATAAATCATACTTTTTTTATCAAATGTAGTTATTAAAATATGTCTAGATTTTATATTTTTATATAAAAAGAAGCTAAATCTTGCTGAATAATCGTGAAATTCTTCCATTCTTTTTTCAAATGTTAATTCTTTCGCCAATGGGGGTAATTTTTCTTCGTTATCTTCTAAATCAATTTGTTTTCCCTTATATAAAAATCCAACTCTTAATCCGGCATTTTCTCCTTTTCCTCTATCTTCATCATTTTTCTTAAGTTTCCTGAATCTATGGCCGAAATATGGTGGATTTTGATTTTCAGAATCCATTTCCTGTTCAAAATCAATAGTGTCCCTATTATAAAATCCTAAATTTTCACTAACAACCTTAGGCCCTTTGAAATTAGCTTTATATAAATTGTCATAATCTTTTTGGAAAAGATTTTTTTCTTTTCTTTTATTTTTTGTATCATCTTCTAATTTATTTCCAAAGAATGCTGCATTACTTTTAGCCTGTTTCTGTTGATCTTTTTCTGAAAAAATCATTGAACTCATTATTGGCCCTCCGGCTTCTCCTCTTCTTGGTGGATTTGAGCCAAAAAATTTTTTTGTTTTAGTTGTTCTCTTTGATCCCTTCAAATTAGCTTCACTTTCTAAATGTTCTCCAGTAGAAGAAACATAATCTTTATATTTATTCATATTATCTTGGTATTTTTGTTCTCTTGATTTTTTATAATTTATATGAGTTTCTTTTTCATCTTCCTCATCATCACGTTTATATTTCATTCTCCTTTCGTAATTTTCATCATCTTCTTCTTCAGAAATTTCATCTAATTCTTTATTTGATACTATTATTCTTTTTTTATCTTGATTTATCTTCATTTCTTTTTTCCTTAATTCTTTCGGATCTAATCCTTTAAACCCAACATGATAAAATTTTTTCATTTTTTCAAAACGTTCAGGGTCAATTTCATCATCAGGATTAATATTTTTTCTTAAGTCCACTTCTCCTGGGAAATATTTCGAATTAAAATTAGTTTTTGGTTTTTCTTTTATTCCAAAATATTTCGGATTAAAATTCAAAGCATTATCTTCATTTTTATATCCTTTATTATACCTAGTGATTTCATCAGCCATAATACCTACATCTAAATTATTAGTATCTAAATTCATTTCTTCCATATCTGGCTTTCTTTTATCTTTTAATCTACCTTTTATTTCTTCTTCTATATTCAAATCATTATTAAATATATATTCATCCCTATATGGTATATTAATCTTAGCCATTTCTGATTTTATTGGACCTAATCTTTCCATTTCAATGACATGCTTTTTTTCAAAATAAATATATGCCAAGCTCAAAAATGCATAAACAGCCACCGCAGCAATGAAAAAATAAAAAGCTTGATTTTGGTCATAGTTTGGATTCCACATCAGCAGCATATAATGTTTTAAATAAAAAAATCTTGAATTAATATGAAAATCATTAGGGAGTAAGTATGAATCAACAACAAACTCTCCATAAGCTTCTTGAATTAATTTGTCGGCCAAACATTGTACGTAGTTTTCTTTAGTATATCTATGGTAATCTAAAGTGTCAGTAGTTAGTGAAATATCATTTTTATCTTCTGAAGCTACTTTGTAATATTTACAGCTGAAATTAAATCCTAAGAAATATTTATTTCTTCTTTCTTCTGGGGTTGAATTAAATACAGCTCCTGATGCATTAATATAAACTGGGTCGCAAAATATATCATCATCTAAATCATATTGATTTTCTGGAGATAAATAAGCTCTTTGTCTATTTATTCTATCGACATATCTATAAGTTTTAACTGGGAAATATAATTGTATTTGATTATCTGTATTTCCACAATTACTTAAATAAATTTTTTCTCCTTTGTCATAATCTAAAAATTTAAAAGAAATAATGGGACTAGTAGTATCCCAATATAATACCTGCTCTGACATATATGGGGAAACTTTCCATACAATTGCATTTAAAAATACTCTATATGAGGGTGTTCCCTTACTTTTTATCATTACATTTTCAAGACACCGCCTAAAGTCCATATATGGTTCATATAATTTTTTTTCCAAATTAAAAAAGGTATCAAAAGCGAAATTTTCATTAATAAGAGAAACATATACATTTATATTTCTATTTATAAATCTTAATTCCTTTTTATTCATGGAATAAAAATCTAATAAACTTTGAAGACTGACTTTAACTTTATTAAAATAGTTCTGTACAACTTCTGGCTGGCCTTTTTTTAGTGTGGCATTACGGAATTTTTCGGCATTATACATATTTTCTGAATTTTTTGAATTTTGGGCAATAAAATTACGATATTTTAATTTATTTACTATTGATAATCCATATTCTATAAGGGAATTATATATATCAAAATATATTTCATAATTATTTCCTTCCATCATTTCAGTTTGAAATTTATTTCTATATAAATTAATAAAATCAATTGATTCTAGCATGAAATCCATATTTTCAATTGGCATAAATTGAGCTCCACTTTTCATTAATAAATTTACTGAATTAATTAAATATTTATTATAATGAATTGTTTGCATAGTTTTAACTTTTGTAAATAATTTATCATAGATTTCTATTGTACTATCAAAAGAAGGTGCATCAATTTGACACATTGAGCCTTCATATCCATTACAATCACAAATTAAATAATAATATATAATATATGAATTTGCTCTACCGTTACAATATAAATCCCTTTGACTACTTGTAGGGTCATTTATTATTAAATTTTGTTGCCAAATTCCCCTTTTATTAAAATCAGTAACATTAGTTCTATTTATTATATCTAATCCTTTTTCAAAATCGACAGTTGTTGTAGCTAAAAATTCAGCCCTATTACTTAATTGTTCCGGTGTCAAATCTTCATCTAAATCAATAGATGCAAGCCCATCTTCTAATGTTAAATCTGGCCCACCATTTGTGGGAATATCATTAACAGTTACTTCTTGTATTTCACTATAATATATACCCCACTTATCTCTACAATATCCTCTTATATAATATTTATTACCTTCTTCAGGATTCAATTCGGGAAATTTGAATAAAACTTCAGAATTTCTTGACCAATCTTGAATTATTATTTCATTATCACTTGTTGGCTCATCTCCATCAACAATATCAGCTTCATGAACAAAATAGGAAAATTTATATCTCAATTCTGATTTTTCAGATACATCGTCTTTGCATTTATTTATTGTCATTAAAAATAAATAAGTAATATATCCTTCTGCTGGAAGCACATTTATCAGTCCAACCAAAGGATAATCATTCATCATTAGAATATAAGTATGAGTGTGATTTGTTGAAAATTCACCATTTCTTGAATATATTTCTAAATCAAAAACATATTTATATCCATATTTAAAATAGTCTGTATTAACAGAAATAAGTAAATTACTGGGAGAACTAGTAATAGGATTTTCATCAGGAATATCATCAATACTAAAATATCTATAATCTCTATTTAATTCTACTGTTTTATTCCAATTATAAATCCATTCTGTTTCAACTGTAGTTGATATATATCCTAATTGTCCTTTTATTTGGGTGAATTCATCTCTATTAACAATTTTAGAAACAAAATCTTCATTTTTAGGATTATAATCATATGAATTATTTAAATAAACTGGAATAGTAATAGATGATTCAGTTACAAGTTCTTCACAAGTATTAGCTAATTTAGTTGATATAACAAGGCCATATTCCTGGCAATTTGTTACACAGACATGTAGTGATTCAATATAATAATAAATACCTGTGCATGAAAGACAATTATTATATTTTTTTCCAAAGCATGTATAACAAGTAAAATTGCAACTTCTACATTGTTGGAAATAATCATCGGCATAATAATTTGGTCGACAATCACTATAGCATTTATCATCATCTTTTAAATAAGGTCGTTGTGATCCACAAACCAAACACTTATCTTCAGCAGTCCTTGGAATATAACATTCTTGTGAATCATGGATATCACATAAATTAGTTACACTATTATAAACATATCCTTCTTCACATATGACTAGATTTTGATAATTAATAATATAATTATATCCTATACGATCAGATTTCAAAGTCAATCTAGTTACTAATCCTTCGACTATATCAGTAATTTTACTTTCTGAAATTTTATCCCCGCTGAATCTATTATTAAAAGAATGCAATAAATATTGAAAATGCTTTGGTTGTAAATTATGAAGACTTTCATTCCAAAAATCAAAATTATATGAACTGAATAATTTTAATTCTCTAACAAAACTAAACCCATAATTGAAATTGGTCGTTTTATCTTCGATTGTTAAGGACGTAGTTAATAAATTTTCAGAATAAGTAACAGCAGTGTATGGACCAGGTATCTTATTAACTCTCATTTCTTCATGAAATTTATCAGCTTGACAAACTATATAATTCCACCTATTAAATAAAAGTCTTCCTTCATCTTTGATTATTGATTGACCAATATCGGGATTACTAATATCATAATCTCCATGACATTCAATAATCATATATTTATCATTGCCTGTCATTCCATTTCCTTTTACAATAACAGCTAAATGCTGATTCCATATGATTTCAAGGGATTCAAATCTATTATCTAAATATTCGTAGACATCTAACCAAAAAGCCATGGTCATTTCATCATTTTTTACTACTGTCAAACCATATAAAGTTACTTTCTCAAAAAAGGCAAAGTTTATACTGTCAACTTTTTGGCATTCATATAACTGATATTGTTCATCTGTTTTAACCCAATATAATCCTTCATAATAATCACAAGTACATTCACTACTTTCATAATGGAAGCAATTAGTTATGCAATAACTATCACATAATTCACAAGGGGGATTTGTTTTATATATTACATCCATAAAATGATCATCATCAGAACATATATTATTTGTATCTTCATAAGGCTGGTAATCAGGGACACAAACAGGCTGTAATAGCTGAACATTTAAAGCATCGCTTGTTGAGTAAAATTTTGCCAAGTCTTGATCAGTAATGCAATTAGAACTTGATGACCCATATAAACTTATTTGGTATTCTAATTTTTTTCCTCTTGTGGAGGCCACTGCATTAAGATGGCCATAGGGACCAAAATAAAATGCTCTAAAAACTTTAAAAGATGAATAATAACAAATAGGCTCATTATAAATAGTAAAACAATTTAAATTTACGATTTCAGTAGTAGGATCAAAAATTGGAGATGTAAGTTTTGGAATTAAAACTTCTTGATCAATCATAAAATTGAGCATATTAGGAAAATGGTCATTATCCCATTGATGGTGAATAGAAATACCAAAATGAGTCCAAACACCCACATATGGCTTTGCCTTTGATGCATATATTTCATTTCCATTTACAACAAATACTATAGTTTTATCGTCATAATTATATCCAATGAAAGTTAAACATTCATCAGGATTACCACCTATTGTATTATTATAAAAACAAACTAATGGATAATGAAGTTTTCCTGGAATTACTTTTGATAATTCAATTCCAAAAAATTTAATATATAAAGCTATAGTTATTGGATTAACTTCATTTATATAGAAATATCCATCTATATCTTTTTGGGTTGTTTTAAATTCAACTTTGGAATAATAATCATTATCAGGAGGTGTTTTATAAAAATATCCGGTTCTAACTTTACATTGTTTTCCATAAATTGAATATCCTAATCTACATTCATAACAGTCAACATTAGATGAAGAATAACACCTCTTACATTCATTAGCACAAGCCGAAATTATATAATCTGTTCCATCATCTGTTATACCACTTATATAATTATTCTCTTCAACAAATGTTTTGTCAAAATTATCAGTGCTATAATTTTCTCTCATTGCATTATCAAAAGCTTCTTTATACTCTTGACCTTGATAGAATATCCAATAATTTAAGACCATTTTATTTTTACCATCTGGATCTATTCTACTTGTAATAGTATTTTTTTCAATATAATCTACAGTTAATGGAAAATAATATTTTTGAGCATTGATTAATTGAGTATATCCATATTCACATGCTTGAATTAAGGGTAATGAGGTTATATCAGCATCCCATACCCTAAAATATCTATACCATGCTACACCCCATCTTAAATATGCAGGTTCATCATTTATTCTACAATAACTATCCGTTTTATCGCAAAAACCAAATCCTCTAAAATGCAATTTATATATTGCTCCATCTAAATTCGGAATACTTAATTCAGGATTATCGAACTCATAATTTAAATAAAATTTAATATCAAACCTATTTGCATCTATATCATATAAATTTTCTATTATTACTTTATTCCATTCATAATCTGACATTGATGTTAAAGTATAATAATATGAACCTTGAGAAATAATAATATTTGAATATTTATATTTTTGGTCAACTGGGTCTTTTATTATCTGATGAGGATGAGCATATAAATAATGTTCTATTTCAATAATTTCATCTCTATAATTTAATGCATCGAATTTCATCCAAATTTCAACATAATAAGAAGCAAGTCTACTTTCAATTTTCCAATCTTCATAAGGTAAAGTTTCTTTTGATTTATCAGAAGCACTAAAGACAACATTTGGAAAAGAATATACATTTGAAAAATACATCGCACTATACGGTATTATATTTTTATCAATACATTCATAATATACCTTTTTATATCCAGGTTTACATTCATAATTTTTCTCATAGTAATTATATCCATTTGCTCTACTAACAATATATTCACAATTAAGCATATTATTTGTGGATTTAACAATATAACAATAATTTCTGGCATTATAACTATCAGGAGGACGACAAGCATCTTTACATTCTGATGTTAAAGTCAAAGTTTCTAATTCTAAATATTTTCCATTAGTATTAGGCCAAAAGAAATCAGTTGAATCTTGCATACGACAATAATTTGGACCATTTTCACATTTAATTTTATTTCCTCCTGTTTGTCCATGGTAACAATATTGAGGTAAATATATATCTGGGAATGTTGGATAATATACATCATCATCTTCTTGAAGTAAAGCTCTCCAATGAGTTATTTCAGTTCTTATATCTTGTTCATTTGGTTCTTCGTGATATATATGATAAATTAAACCACAATTTTCTCTTCCAGGACATTTGAAACAATCTCTAGAATGTATACAAGGCCAATTTGCACTAATTAATTCATTATAATCAAAGCAAAATGCAATAGGCCAAAATTTGCATTGAGATATCCAGAAACCATCAGTATTCTTGTTATCACCACATTTTAGAAATTTCATATTCATTAATCTATAATCTATAAAATCTCTATAACATCTTATTTGCCTTAAGAATATTCTTGTAGGATTTGCATGAGCATTTTGAAATTTTAGTTTATGATAGGCATTAATTTTAAAATATCTAAATGGTCTATAATTTCTGGCTGTTCCATATAATACTTCTCCTTCTAAATCTAATTGAATATTATCATTAATATAAAATAATTTTCTTGTTTGATCAACTGAACACCTTACAAAATTCCACATATTTGAACCTTGATAAAAGGCGAATTTATCTTTATTTAAAGCATTATCAAAAAGATCAACTATTTCTTGCCCACCTTTTCCATCAACATTATCTCTATAACTTTGTGGAAAACATATTGCATTAATGGTATTTTTATTTGAGGTATCCCTTAATAAAGTTATACTCATATGATATTCCCAAAGTAAATTAACTCCAGGAGATAATTCAGCACTATTTTCAACAAAAAACCAAAATTCCATTGAATACCTTGCATTTCTTGAAGATGGGATAGTTTTATAATAATCAGTTGGCATACGGGCTATATTATAATGTCTTTGGCAAGAATTACTATCTTCATCATAATAATTATAAATAGTTTCATCACATAAAACTGGATCACCATATCCATAACGTACTGTATATCCAGGAAAATCTGCAGCTTGATACATATTTGTACTTTCACTCCTTCCTGCTGAATCACGAAAAACTTCAACAGGACCTACCCCACTATTACGCCCATCAAAATTATGATATACAGCATTAAAATTTTTATCATTAACTTGATAATCTAAATTTCTAAATGCATGGGCACAATTATAACAATGCCATAATCTTAATTGATGTACAAATGTAAATCCGTATCCACTAGGACTATTTTCATGAAATTCAAAATAAGTATTTTCTGCAGGAATTGTTACTAATTTTGAAGTAAAGGGTATTTCATATGTAAATCTATTATTAGTTGTTTGATAAAATATTTTTTCTTGGAAATTAACTCCACAAGTAACAAACTGCCAAGAATAATGTATATCTTTAGGATATTTACTTATATAAACTTCAGGACTATCTAAATCAGGATGTTCTTTGACTACAATAGGAGTACATTCAGCATAATAAGCATATGTATTATTCTGAGGATTATCATCTGTTTTTTCAGCACGAACTCTTATTTTAATATGATAATTCCATTCCATCACAAATTCCTTAAAATTATTAGCATTATATCTTTTGTTATAATCTGATAGTGAAAGACTTAGCCCACCTGTTCTTTTATATACGGCGTGACAAGTTCCAGTATAAAACCAGAAATCAATTGCCCAAACATCTTGAGGGGAAGAAACTTTACCTACTTTTGCATATTTAAACCTATTATAGTCTATATAATATACATATCTACATCGAATAAAACCATCCCCCCAAGAAGGATACCAATTTTTCCATACTGGAGATTGTGTTTCACAGCTTTGATTGACCTCATAATCACCACAAACATCGTGACCCCCTAGACATCTTGATAATGAATAACCTCCACAACAAGCACTACATAATTCTCTATATCCATCTGTCATATGCCCTCTTACAGTTTGAGCTTCCATCGAACCACAAGAATGATTAAAGTGAGGATTGTAATCAGGAACACATTCTATTTGATATGAAGAAGATGGTTCATTTAATATTTGATTTGGATTTAAACAAGTTTCTACCGTTTCAGACTTTAAATCAATTTCTTCTATTGCACTATCGGGAACATCATCTCTTGCCTGGCCAATAGTTTCATGCTCATGTCTAACAATACCCCAAGCATTTATAACAAATCTATTATAAATTTTAACATCACTTAATAATCCAACCCAATAATTTGTTATAGTGAATTGTGTAAATTTAACATAAGGAAAATATTCAGTTCTTTTATAGCCTCCTTCATCATTATCAAGAGGCAAATCATCATAAAGTATAGATGCTTGGGCCATATTTATTTGGAATAATCTATCATTTTCCCTGAAAGCAGCAAATGAAACCGGAACCCAATATCCAAAATTACGTTCTCTATAATAGGGAAAAGAAAATAATTTTTGTCCATTATAATAAAAAAACATTTTTTCGGCATTATTAGGTTTATCTCTACTTGTAGTCCAACCAAGATAAAATTCTTCAGTTATTTCTCCTTGTGCATTTCTTTCTTCATGAAAAATTATTAATTTCACAAATCCATCTTCAGTAATTGGAGCATCCTTCACCAATCCATATAACTTAATAAAGAAAAATATTGTAAAATATCTACTACTTTTGATTTTCTCGAAATCCATATTTAGACTTAATCTTTCTGGCATATTTTTTCCTGGATTTTTATAGTAATAAGTCGCCCTTTGTTGTTGATTATTTTCGTTCCCTTTGCATATTTTTGTAAATAAAGCATATCCAGGTTTGCATTGTAAGCAATTTCCCGAATCTTGAAATATTAAACATCTTTGGTCATTATGTGTTTGAGTTCCATTTATTAATAATTCTGAAGCAGTGTAAGAAAAATCATTAATAGTTAGTGATGAACCCCAAGAAGGTATACCTCCTAAAGGAGCATAGTTTGTTTCATAAATAATATAATTAGTTCTATCTGGATTTTGAACTGCATCTACTTCATGAGTTACCCAAGGAACGTATCCATTTGAGCCTCCAATTAAATCAATTAAATGATTATCTACTACACTATTTAATCCATAAATATATCTATGTTTTAACATGCCATTTAATCCATCGTCTTCAAAATGATGAGCAAAAAAAGTTGGATGCTTTGTACTATAAGTTAAATCAAATATTTGCAATTTTCTATAGAAACCATCAAGCCAATCAGCGTCTTTGCAAGGTTTTTTAAAAATATTTTGATTACCCCAAATAAAATTATGATCATGAGTACAAAAAACAATTTGAGACAATTTTACATTATTCACTGCCTGCCATCTACCATATTTAAGTGTATAAGTATTATAATCTACTCCATTATCTACAAATTGAGAATTTTTAAATGTTATATAATATGTATAAAAACCATTTTGTACAGAATAAAAATATGTTAAAACAAAATGATTCCAATTGAATTTATCTAATAAATCAGGATATTGTCCTTTCCTTGGTGGATCTTTTAAAGTATTACCCTGATAAAATTTAACCATGTTAACTTCACCACCACCCTCATGATTTTGGTAAACAACTTTACAACAATCACTCCAAAAAATAACTTGCTTTAATTGTTCTTCTTTCTCTTTACGATTTTTAAATTTAGTAGTATTAGTTGTTTCATTATATTTTCTAAACATTAATCTATTTTCAGGGTAGAACCAAAAATCAATAGCAAATTCAGTATAAGTTTTTCCTAAGTCAATAAAAATGGAGGGTGTCCATAAAAATGTACTAAAAAATATACCTGTAAAATCTACATTATTTAAAGATTCTTCTTTATTAAAGCATTTATAATATAAATTAAAAAAATTATTAGAACATAGAAAATTAGTATAAATATCAGTGTACTTATAATCATCAGAAGGGCATTGCTTATTACCTACATCACAATAATGATTACAATATAATCTTTCTTCTTTAGTACTATATCTTGGTGGATGCATATATCCAAAAGGACAATATGTATGACACTCAAAAGTAAATATATCTAAATAATAAGGTTTCTTTACAGCATCATAACTCTCAGAACTATCAATACAAATAAATGCTTTATTATCTTCAAAACAGTAGTCTTTAGGATTATTGCATTGTATATCTTTAAATGATTCGAAATCACAGGTTTCTGGTTGTTTATTTAATTCCAAAAAATTGAGTCTCCAAAAATTTCTTGGAGGTCTTAAAGTTTTAACTGTTTCATTTAATCTTAATTTATATGTTGTAATATTAGGTGCAGTAAGGAAGTCATCTCTTACAATACCAGAATCATCTCTCATATAATAATTATATCCTTTCATTTCATACATATCATTATCCCCATCTTTTCCCTTTCTAACAACTTCTCCAAATGGCATACTGACCATTAATTGGGGAAAAGTATTAGGTGTTGGAATTTTATGCAAATTATAATATTTAGTAATAATACTTTGAGGAATATATTCTCTGAAAATATTTAAATTTCTAAAATATATTGTAATATTTTTTTCCCCATCTAATTCTGGACTTAAAGGACGATAAAAGTTTTGGAAATATAAATATGTCATGTTATGCCTTCCATAAAACTTTTTCATGTGGAAAGGCATTCCAGTTTGGCCTGTAAATATCTGTGGAACTCTTAAATTACTTTCAGGTAAATCATTTAAATACTGTTTACTAGAATCTAAATTAAATGCGTAACGAATATAAACCCAATTTGAAGAAGGATTTTTAACTAAATCTTCGATTGTAACTTTATTATATGAGCCTACAGTATATGTGAGAAATTCGACTATATTTTCATCTTTCAAAGGTTTCACAAATTTTTTATAAAATTTTCCTTCCTCGCTACTAGCTATTTTAATTTTTTCATCTTCGTCAATTGTTGGATATTCATATAGCCATTCAATCGGAGTTGCATATATTTTAAGTCCTTCTTGTGTACATCTTAAAGTAATCGCCATAAAATCTTTATAAATAATATTCATATTAGTTTTTGAATCCATCAAAACTAATGGATCGGAAATCCATATCCAAAAATCCAATGTTACTCTCCAATGAATAGCAGGAGGGACTATTATTCCTCTTCCTTCATTCACTTTAAAATTGGCTAAATCAATATAATCTAAATCACATTTCAAACTACCACTAGTATCCCTCCCTCCCGGGACGTTCCATTGCCCCTCAACTGAAATCATATAGCATTGAGTGCATGGCCCATTTTCATTTTCAGTTGAACATTCTTTACATTCTTTTTTTTTGCATTGTTCGCAAGTATTATTCGCTTTACAAAAAAAACCATCCCCACAAACTCCATTTAAAACTTCTAAGGTATCTTGGTTATAATAACTACACTTATCTCCTAAATGTGATTTTGTTTCTTCTTCTCTTCTCCTCATTAATGAAAATGTTGATAGCCCAACTGGTAAATCAGATTCTAAAATAATTTCCATATTTGATAATTTTTGTGATCTGCCACTTGTTTCGGGCATTTCAGGCCAATAAAATGGTTTATCGCTTTCTCTTGTTTCTCCTGATATTACAAAATATCCTCCTTCTGTTATATTAGTATTTTTCCTAAAAGTCAAAGAAAGATTTACGGTTAAACTTGAATGGGGTTCTATAGTATAATTATTAGTAATATAAAATATTTCAGGAATAGGATATTCTTCAGTCCATTCAAGACGTGTCTCATTTAATATTATTATCTCCCTTTCACATGGCTCTTGAGTAGGGGGATCAGTTGGCTCATCTGTTGGCTCTTGTGTTGGCTCATCAGTAACTTGTTCTGTTACTTGTGCTTCAGTATCATTACTTGTAGTATTATCATTACTTACATCAGTATCATCTTCAGGAATTTCTGCTGGGGGGTCGGTAGGAGCATTTGTTACTACAGGAGCATCGGTAACTTCTTCTTCGAGACACTCTTCGGGATTGGGTCCCCAATCATATAATGTTGCATTCATATTTTCTGTAATATTTACGAAATTTCTTACTTTAAAAGAAAAAGTGACATTGTCATCTGAAGGATTTTCTATAGTAAAATAAAAATGATGTGGAGTTTCAATATAATCATCTTCAAAAGTTTTATCCATTTTAAGTAATAATTCATATTCTCCATATTCATATTCAGGAGGGTGGACATTATCATATTTTTGTGTCATGCACATTTTATTATGTAAATTTACTAAATTAGATTGAGTATGGTTTAATATAACATAAGAATCTTCTGTAGGTGTTGGCTCTAAATCACTAACAACTGTTTGTGAAACTACAACGTCATCTGTTATTTCATCTAAACTTTCTGGTAATGTAAAATTATCATATGCTTTATAACAAAATTTTTGATTATCCCAGTATACTCCCTTCCAACGATCATAATATTCTTGATCTCCTGCCCTATGAGCAAATTCATACCCATAAAAATATTCTGAGGAATCCTGAGGATCATCTAAACTATTATAATTATCTCCTTGACTTTTAAAATCTGGTTCACAAGATAATTTTGATTGAATAAAAGAAATATTTATTAATATAATTAAAGCATAAAAAATAAAGAAAATTGATAACAATGGTAATTTTCTTTCCTTCATTTTTTTATTTATTAATATACTTATTTATTTTTAATTTTTTTTATTTTTTAATTTTATCTTTAATTGCTTTACTTAATATTACAGGCTTATTAAATAAACTTTTAGATATATTTTTTTTATTGGACTTTAAATCATTTTTCTCTTTATTATTGGCAATATCTGAATTAGGAAAAATAATTTTTAAAATTTTTTTCTTTTTTATAGATAATGGTCTATAATTTGTTCTTGGAGTTAAAATTAAAGATGAAAGAGTATTATCATTATTATCAATATTTTTTAAAGGAAAAGATAAAATAGGAATAGAAATTGTATTTATTTCCCTAGAAGTATTAGAAATTTGTCTATTAGTAGAAATAGTTTTTTTATTTTCTTTTAAAAAAGGTGTATGATTTCTCCCATTTCTTTTTGAAGTTAATGGAAGATAAATCATTTTTGCTTTCATATAAAATTTTTATTAAATAATTTGACTACATTAAATTTATCAAAAAATTAAGAAATTATTAATAAATTTTTATTTTGAATAAATAATAAGATAAAAATATTTTATAAATTCATATGG
>JAJJKT010015839.1:0-15419 GCA_023805755.1 Eremoplastron rostratum | reverse complement strand
TTTATACAATTTATTAAAAAAAAGGAATAAATTAATTTTAATTGCCTTATTAATTTATAATAAAATATATATATTATTATATTTATAATTCAATCTCAACATATTTTTTTTTATTTTTGTTATTATTATTCTTATCTTCTGTTTCATTGCATTCTTGAAAAATATTTTCAAGAGTAGTTAAAGAATAAGAATATTCTTCTATTTTAAATTCTACTTTATTTTCTTCAATAATTCCGAATATCCGATTATCATTTGTTTCTTTTTGATTATCTTTCTCTCCATTTTTTGAATTACTTATTTTTAGAATAAAATTATTTAATTTATATTTTGTACAAGTAACATATTTAAAATAAACCTTTATTTTTTCTACTAAACCTAATAAATTATTTAAATATTCCATCCATCTTAAAATAGTAAATTTATTAATTTTCTCTTTTTTTTTTAAAACTTTAAGAACATCTTTCCCAAAATGATTTGGTTTTAAATAATCTTTATATTTATCTCTAAATTTACTTTCCAAAAATTTTTTTACATCTTCTAAAGAATTTATTTCTTCAGATAATATATCTCCATGAGATTGTATTAATTCTTCTTTTGTTGGTTTTTTAAATTCAATATTTAATTTTATACCTTTAGATGATTTTTGTAAAATATTACTTATTGTTCCTATTTTACAAAATTTCCCTTTAACTAAAATTCCAATTGTATCACAAAGTGCCTCAGCCTCTTCAATAGAATGTGTTGTTAAAACAATGGCACGTGATGAATTTATTTTTTTATCTTGATTTTGAGTTTTATATGCTTTTAAATATGCTCTATGCAAAAATTGCATTAATAGTGACCTTGTATAAGGATCCATTCCAGTTGATGGCTCATCCATCAATATTACCCATGGTTTACTTATTAATGAAATACCTACAGATAATTTTCTTTTATTACCTCCTGATAAATGTCCAGCTAATTTATCCTTATGAATTGTTAAATCAAGCTTTTTAATAATAATTGTAATAATGTCTCTTAATATATATTCTTGTATTCCTCTTAATTTTCCATAAAATTCTAAATTTTGCTCGACTGTCAAATATTCAAAAATTGAATCAAATTGAGGACAATAGCCTATTTTTGGATTCTCTTTATTTTCAAAATTAAAAATATTTATATCTTTTATTGTTATTGTTCCAGAATCAGGAGTTGTTTCCTTACAAAGACATTTAAATGTTGTTGTTTTTCCTTGACCATTTGAACCTAATAAACCAAAGCATTGACCATTTCTAACATCAAAATTAAGATTTGTTAAAACTGTCTTTTTTTTTCCTTTTTTACAAAAAATAAATTCAAATATATTTTTTTGTTCATAACTTTTTTGTAAGTTTTCAACTTTTAAATTATACTCTTTATTATTTTTTTGACCTTTTGATAAATCTTTTGAAGAAGTTCTTCGAAAATGAGTGTTTGTGTTGATTGTTTGATTCTTCTTGGTGAAACCAAATTTCCAAAGGAAATAATCTTTTTGCTCCAAAAATATAAGTAATCCAGTATATAAAAAAATTTCTAAAATCATAAAAATAATATCATTTATTATATATTTACCATCTTTAATTATAGTTGAAGAATCATCATATTTTTTGAAAATTTTATCATCTTTTTCAATTGATTTATAGTTATCAATAGCAATTAAGGCTTTTTGTGAAATAAGTTGATTATATCCATAACAAATGCAAAAACTTGGAATAAATCTAAAAATATATGACAAACCAATACCTAAATTTTTTAATTTTTTATTAATTCTAAAAACAAAGATTGCAGAACTTCCTAAAGCACCAAATACTAAATTAATAAGTAATATAATTACTTGTCCAGAACCTTCATTCTCAATAAAATAACTAACTGAATATGTAAAAGATACAAGAGCAGGTCCATAAAATATATAAAAAATTATGAGATATTTTTCATAAAAACTAAAAAGATATAAAATTATTAAACATATTCCAACTACGACATAATATTTTAATAATTCAAAAATATAATTATTTATCCAATATAAATATATTGATAATCCAGATAATAATTGTAAATGTTTTGATTTATTTTCTTTTTCCCTAATAATAATAGTAATAAAATTAGAAGGTATTAATGATAAAGCTATTGATATAAAAAATACTAATATATATCCATTTCTTGTTTTTTTATCTTTCTTTTCTTTATATTGTATTTTAAAAGGATAATTAATTAAGGAAATATCTTCTAATGAAAATTGTTTATTTGATGTCTTTTTAATTTCATAATTAATTATATTATTCAGCATATAATTATTATAAGCAATTGTTGCATGCTTTTGTTTAGCATTGATAAAAGAAATATATTCATATTTATGAGCTTCTTTTTCTGAATTTAAAATATAAAAGCTAGAAGAAATTGGATTTTCTGAATCATTTTTATTATTTTCATAAATAATATTTAAATAAACAGTCATATTTTGTAATAAAGTGAAATCTGGTTTCCCATAAGATTTGGTTAATAAATTTAATTCAAAATTTTTTTTTAATCTTTTTTTTTCCTCTTGGTATACCATCTGAGCATAGTTATCATAGTTACCATTATCTAAAAAGCTGTGAAATATTCTTTGTTTATATTTTTCTTTAACTAAATTATTTAATTCAATAGGAACAATTCTATTTTCCTCAAAAACTTCTACAAAAGAAACTATACATGCAATTAGTGTTAAAATTATTGGAAATAAAATTTCCAAAAATAAAGATTTTTTATCTCTTAATGTTTCATATCCTCTTTTAAAAATTAAAATTTTCAAATCATTTAAAAATTTCTCTTTCCATTCAGTATAAACAATATGTTTATCTATATTTGTTAAAATCTTGTATTCGTTTTCATCATCTTTTTTATTGTCTACATCTTTAATCATTTTTATAAATGCATCTTCTAATTGATCTCTAAAAATATTATATTCTTTAATATTAAATTCATTTTCTAATATATCTAAAAATTCATTGGCTTTTGAAAAATCAAATTTATTTGTAGGTATTTTAATAACAATCCTTTCCTTATATTCAATGAATTCAATATTTGTATTTATTAAAATATTATCAGAATCGCTATTAATGAAAGAAATATTAGAATTTTCATTTTTTTCTGATGTTTCGTCTGCTTCAGGATTTTCTTTGTTAATTAAATAATTTTTAATTCTTTCCTTAAATTCTTTCAAATCATTATCTTTAAATTCTTTATTAATTTTAATAGTTATATATTTTCCAAATTTATCAATTAATTCTCTATTACTTCCTTGATATAATATTTTCCCTTTTTTTAATATTGCAATATTATCTGCCAAAAATGTTGCTTCTTCCATAAAATGAGTAACCAACAATATTATTTTTCCTTTATTTTTCAAATTTTTTAGAATATTCCATAATTTTTTCCTATTCAAAATATCTATTCCTCCTGTAGGCTCATCTAATATAATAACTTCACTTCTACCACAAAAAGCAATAGCTATACATAATCTCCTCTTTAAACCACCTGATAAATTTTTTGCTAATTCATTTTCACGTTTTTTTAATTCAAAGTCCAATAATAATTGCTCTATTTCACTATAAATATATAGCATATAATTTTTATACTTATTAGAATAACAATTTTTATCGAATTTATATAAACAAAAAACTTCTAAATTTTCTCTAACAGTTAAATCACCATATATAATATTATTATTTTGATGGCATACACCTAATATTTTTCTAAATATTATATTTTCTTCCGGATTTTTTAATTCTATTCCCTTTATATCTTTAAATTTTTTATAAATTATATTTCCACTATTTGATTCAATTAATCCACTTAAAATTGAGATAAGAGTACTTTTTCCTGCTCCATTTTGCCCTAGTAAAGCGCATATTTCATTTTGATATAAATTTAAACTGAAATTATTTAAAGAAAAATCTTCTGAATTTTCATATTTTTTATAAATATTTTTAATTTCAAGTCTTGAGCCAGTATGAAAATCTTCTTCACTTGAAATTGTTTTTTTGGAATTTAATTTTTTATCCCCTTCATTTCTTATTTTAGAAGGTTTTTTTTTGATAGAATTTTCTTCTTCGGGTTTTTCTTTGGTCTTACTAGCCAAATCATTTTCAACCATATATTCTATTTGATTAATTTTTAAATCACTATTTTTAGTTTTACCTTCTGGTGTCAAATTATACATAGTACTTTCAAATAATCTTCTTTTATCCTTTATTTTCTGTAGTTCAACTTGATTATCCAAATCCATTTCGCATTCATCATCTAAATTTTTTTCTTTTACTCCATTTAATTTAAATTTCATTATAGATTGTTTTAATTTTTCTTTTTTAAAATCTAAAATTTCTTTTGGTAATTGATTTGACAAACCTTTGACATAATCATTCGCCAATAATTTAATTTTTTTTTCTATTTCACTTTTATCCTTTATTCCTTTATCTTTTTCTATATTTTTAATCATTTGATCTTTTGATTCAAGGCCATAAGAAATTGTTTCATTTTTTTCTTCATTATTAATATTAGTATTATCCATATAATTCTCACCAAAATTAATGTTTAAATGAATGTTATTAATATTATTTATATTCTCTATATTAATTATATTTTGTTGTTTATTATTATTACCACCAATATCATTACTTTTATTATTTCTTTTTTTATTAGGTGGATTACATATGCTTGAATCAGTTCTTTTTTTTTTACAACAAAAATATTTATAATTGAAAATCTGACTTATTATGTATCCCAATATTAAATATATTATAATATTTATAATCATAAAAGTCATCATTATACTTATTTTTAGACTTGATACGTCTAAATTTAATCTATTATTAAGTGGAGAAAATTGTCTTTCAAATACATAAAATGTATTAAATCCTAATAAAAGATTACAAGGAGGAAAAATAATACAAAGAAAATAAACAACTACTTGATTTGCTGCAGGGGATTTAATAGGTAAATAGCAAAATCCCATAATGCAATAAATTATTAAACTTATAATTACTCCCATTCTACCTACTTTCAGAAAACTTTGAAAAAAATAAGTCATACTAAAAATTACTAGTCCAAATAAAATAAATATAATAAGAAAATATATATATTGTGATTCCTTTAGTACTAAATTTACAAATAAAGCACAAAATATTGAATGAAAAATATTTATTATAGAAGATCTTATTAAAAAGGAAAGAAAGAATATTATTTCTTTAACACCCATACTTTTTAAATATTCTTTTTTTTTGGTCTCTTTAAATTTTATTTCTTTATATATATTTATTGCAAAAGGTATTGAATAACTAATTAATATAAAAAATCCTAATATATGCAAATAATTATGAAAATCATCCTTTTTTATTTCATCATATTTCATTAATATTGTGCTAAAATTAATTTCTGCCCCTGGATCACCTGTTATTTCTTGTAAAATATAATCATAAATTAATTTCATAATCATTAAATAACCACTATTTTTGTAGTTTTCAAAAAATCTTAAATTTTCTTGAGTTCTTATCTTTTCATTTTTATTTGATTTCATATCAGGAATATGTGGAGTTTCT
Source organism: Eremoplastron rostratum (assembly GCA_023805755.1). Lineage (NCBI taxonomy): Eukaryota > Ciliophora > Litostomatea > Entodiniomorphida > Ophryoscolecidae > Eremoplastron > Eremoplastron rostratum. The sequence continues at coordinate 9,825 of JAJJKT010015839.1, read as the reverse complement.
AATAATAAAAAATCTTCAAAATCATTAGAATTTTCTCTTTCATAATTTTCAGTGTCATAATGTATATTGAATTTAAATTTATCAATATGTGATATTCCAAAACATATTTTTGGATTTAATATATCATTTTTACCATAATTTTTTGATGTTATATATTCATTAAAATCTTCAATACTATTATATTTAATAAAAAATTCATTTTCATCTATATATGGCTCTTCTAATTCCCAAAAATGTTCTTTAATTTTATCTATTAATTTTCTCGGAAAATCTTCCCCTATTAATGCAACATGTCTAGCCTTTCTACATTGATAGAGTAAATAGTAATATGGGATTGGCATGTCAATTTCCTTTTCTATAATTGGTTCAGATTTTACCAAACTCGTTAAATTAGAACTATATTTTAAAATATATTCTAAATCATTATTATAAACGGATGAATATTTTTCCTTTTTTCTATTAAATAAACTTTGTATAATAAAATAAAAAAGTAATAAGAAAACAGGACATAAAATTTCTACCAAATTAAAAAATATATTTATTTTTATTTGTAATAATTCACTTATAAGCATTGCTTGTAATTGTTGTTCATTCCCATTTTTTATTAACCTTTCTACTTTTGTTTGAATAATAATACTAATAAAGTATAGTCCTTATCACTGCGAACAAAGATAGTAAAGTTAAAAATATGAAAAATTTGATTTTAAATAGGGAATAATAATTTTTTCTATAAGGTTTCATCAAATGAAAAATAAAATTTTAATTCACTTGAGAAAGAAACCTTTTAAAAAGTTAAGGATTATTATTATATTGAAGAATGATAGAAGTTACTAATAAAGTTTTTTACGTTATTTTAAATGTTATAATTACAGCATAGTCCTATTTCTTTACTCTCAAAAAATGTTCCAAGTACCTTAAAACCCATTGTCTTCTCGCCCCCTTTCTATAATATAAGCAATTTTTTTTGAGGAGGACTAGACTTCAGTGACTACAGTACAAAAAAGGCAGTTTGAGGAAAATATGATTTTCAATTTTTTTTAAAATTTTGGGGGGGGATATGGCAACCCATGGCATGATAAAAGGTTTTATCTTAATTAACATTTTTTTTATATTTACTTATTATAACAAAAATAATGAAAATATTTTCTAGTACTTTGGAAAAAATAAAATTTTAAGTTTGAATGAAAAAAGGTTATTAGTATATACTGTTATTAAGGATCTATTTGATTAGTTTCTTGTGCTTGACTTTCAATCAATTTATCATTTTTTGTACTCTTTATTAAAGCCATAGATGTTTCTTTTTTATTCTTATCAACTACGCCTTGACTCTTGTATTTTCTATAAATGAAGAAAGCGAAAATAGCACCAGCAATGATTATTAGACTTAAAATTATTATTAAGATAATAAGTCCTGTATTACTACTATCATCATTATCATCATCAGTAGACTTTCCTTTATTATCATATGAATTTCCAGTAGAATCATAGACTGGAGATAATAATGTTAATTTTCCGTTATTTAATTGCTCAGCCACAATAATTACAGCAAACACATCATATTTACTTTCTAATTTAGGTACAGTGATATTTGGGGTTCTGCTCGCAGTAGTGATTTTTAGACTATAATGCCCAAGTTTGGTAACTTCAGCAATATCACATAAAGTGTATCCTAAATTCTGTAAAGTTCCATTTTGCTCAATATATATAGTATAATCGAATTCTTCATCTTCAATTGGTTGAGTCCAATTTAATAAACGAGTTTTATTATCAAAGTTAACTACTATTTCATTTACCGAAGAAGGCTGGTATGCATTAGAAATACCTACATGTTTAACAAAAATGGGAACTCCATTATTACCATATAATTTTAATTCTGTATCTAATTTAGTATTAGTAATAGATTGATAGTGAACTAATTTTGAATTAGCTGCAATTTCTCCATCATATCCAAGATTTGATTGGTTATAGGCATTTACAAATTTATATGTTAAAGGTTCATTCTTTTTGCAAACAAAAAGTTCTACGAAAATGAAAGGTTCATTATTTACAGGTGCAGTTAATATTGTGCTATAATATTTTTCATAGCCTATTGTAACTTTATTATTAGTTCCTTCGACATTTCTTTCAGTTGTATCATATTTTTTAGGGATGGGAATTATATTTATAGCTTGGCCAAGTTCAACAGTTCTAAATCCAACATAATAATTCATACCTTGTTCACTATAATAATTTCTATACATAACTAAAGGATTTAAAGTTGAAATAGTATATGGGTTATTTTTTCCAACTCTAAAGCAATTTTGTAAAGAAGGATTAATATAAGTTCCTAAATTTGTACTATAACAGAATTTGACATTATCTAAATCAGTTTCAACTTTAAAGTCAACTCCTGTATAATTAAGTCTTGATTTAGTTTGATCATGAATATAACCATATAAATTAATTGTTCTGTTTACTTCATTTCTATTAGAATAAATTCCATTTGAATTTCTTTCAAAAGTGGCTTCAATAGCTGAGCCATATTTAAATATAACTCTTGTACTTATAGCACCTGAATTATCTTTATTATGAATAAGAATTGTATCACATTCTGTTCCATATTGAGGATATACTCCATTTTGAGTAATTTCAAGAGGACTAATTCCATTATTAAAAGTAATTTCTATATTTGGATTTCCTTTTTCCCTCAAAACATTGAAACTATAAACATATGGTCTATCTACCCCAGTTATTTTGAATAATAATTTTTGCTGTTCTCCTTTTTCTAATGATAATATTGCGATATCTCCCATTTCTAATCCAGTTAATTTTTGATTTTCTTGATCAATATAGAATAAATTCAATAAAAGAGGTAAATTACATTTTACTTCTAAAACATCAAAATGATATTTAGTTTGTTCTTTCAATATAATTTCATCTCCAGTAAATTCATTCATATTAGATATTAATGAATCCCAATCATCTTCATTTAATGTTTGTGCAATTTTAATAGAAGATCGTTCTCCAAAAATAGTATCAATATGCAATTTTCTTTGTCTTTCAACTTTATTATAATTTAATATATAATAATAAGGTTGATCACAAGATGTCATTTCAATAGTAGTTGGATTATTTAAAGGCCTTCCATCAGGATTACTACTTAAAAAATATTGTATATTTGATGCAGAATTGAAATATTTAACCATAAATCTATATTTCTCTCCCATATGAACTTGACTTGTTCCGGCTAAAGTGTCTGTAAGTAAAATCATTGTTGTTGCTCCATGATATTTTTGTTTAACTAATTCTTCATTTGTATAAACTAGCATAATATTTCCAGTGAACAAAGAAACAGGAGCATTTTCATTTTCATCCATATAAAACATTTGCATTTCTCTGGTATTTGAATAAAATAATACTTTTGATACATAATCATTTCCAACTTTAGCTGCCCTTATTTGTAATAAATCAATTACATAGGGAATTGGTGCATAATCCTCTTTATCCCCATATTTTCCTTCACTTGTTGTTAATGATGTTCCTGATATTTTTAAAAATAGTTCTACTATTTGATCTTCTTTTAACTTTTCTTTTCCTAATCCATATAAAACTTGAATTACCAGTCTATTGTTATTATTTTTATAATTTGCATTAACCAATGCATCATATCCATTACCTGTTTGCATTTCTCCTATACATGCACTAGTACCTTCTAAAATTGCAGTATTTACAGCTGATACCATTTCTTCATCAGTAGCACTTGTAGAGACAAAAACACAACCAATTTTTGTTATTTTTGCACTATTAGACTTAATTCTTATTGAAGCGACATTTCCTGTTGGCTTTCTTCCGAAATTATAGTATAAATAATTACTTGAAGATAACAAAGAGAAATTTTTATAAACATATTCACTAGTTATAAATTCTTCAATTTTAGCTGGCCCTTCTATTTTTCCTACTTTTCCACTTATTAATGGATAAATAAATTCCATTTTTGAATTATTTATTTGTTCAGCATAAACTATCAAATCAAATTCCGTTCCTTCTGAATATCCTTGAATTGTATTAAAGTTGATAAAATGAGTAATTTTGTTACTTGAAACAGAAGTAAATGTATTGGAATAATCTCCAATTTTAGATTTATCTTCAAAAGCTAAATTACATTGGGTTAATACACTTAAAGTACCTTTTGCTCCAACTATAACAGTAATTAAGAATTCTTCATTATAAATTGGTTTTGTAATAGTTACTACATTTGATGATTCATCAAATGATAAATCCAAATCATGAATATTTGGAGAGTAATTCTCACTTATTGAAGAATGTTTTACAAAAATATTTACTGTTGATTCTCCAGTTAATTGAACATCATTTTCTAAATAAGTATTTGTTGTGATATAATATACTCCATATTGATCAGTTTGATATATTTTTCCATTATTTAATTCTTTTTCTTCTAAAGCATTATAATTTATATATGCTATTGGATTTTCATGTGGACTACAAGATTTTAGTTGGACTAGTATTTTAGGAGTTTCTTGCTTTGGCAGAGAAAGAATTGTTCCAGCTTTTCCATTTAATAAAGTTATTAATTTAGCTACTCCCTCTTCATTTCTATTTTTATTACTATATTTCTCTTCAGATACTTCTATATTTATATAATCAGTATCTTCAAAAGGTCTAAATGAAACATAATATTTATCTGTTTCAACTTTATAATCTTTAGCTACTATTAAGGGATTGATAAAAGTCAAAGTGTAAGGAATATATTTTCCAGTTCTAAAGCAATTTTCTTTTGAGGATTCAATTGGCATTCCTATATTTGTACTATAACAGAATTTAACATTTTCAATTTCATTTATTGAATTAACTAAGAAATTAACTTTAGTGAAATTTTTTTCATTGTTCTCATTTGGGAATTTATATACATATTTATTTCCATTGGCATATAATGTTCCATCTAAATTTTGTCCCTGTTCAACTTCATGCCAATCTTCACTATTTTCAACTCCGAAACCAATTTTAAAAATAATTCTTGTTTGAGATTTATTATTATTTAAAATAGTGACTTTACTAGGGATGGACATAAGCATTCCAGTTTTTAAAGAATTTTCTGTCATATAATGTATATTTCCATCTGGGAATTGAATTGTAATTGATGGAGTTTCAGTAGGATTAAATAAAGATATAGAATATATGAATAAAGATGAAGTACCTTTGGAAATAGTGAATGAAAAACTACTTTGAGCTTCCAATTCTTTAACAACTATTTCCCCTTCTCTAACATTATTATAAGGATAGTCTTCATAAGTATAATAAGCATTAATTAATAATGGAGATTTGCATTGTATTTCAATAACATCAATATGTTGAGATTTTTCAGGTAATTCGGCTTGATAATCACTTATTTCGCTCATACTATCAGAAATTAATGAGTCCCAATTTTCTGCATTTATTTCTCTTGCAATTCTTGCTCTTAAATAACTTCCAAATATCATATCTAAATGGAGTGTTCTAGATGATTCTTGCTTATTATAATTTAATATATAATATAATTTATTGTTTGTAGCTTGGCATGTATTCATTTCTAAACTTAATGGAAAATTGAGAGTTCTACCATCTGGATTTTGACTTACGAAAAATTCTATTTGATCATCAGAATGGAACATTTTAGTATGGAATCTAAATGAACTTCCTAAAGAAGCATGTTCTTGACCTTCTAAATTTTCACTTATTAAAACTAAAGTAGTAGCATGATATTTTTGAATTGCAAGCTGAGGATTTGTTAATACTAAAGCAATGTTTCCACAGAATAATTTAATTGGTTGATTACTATCTTCTGGAATATAGTACATTTGCATTTCTAAATGCTTTGAATAGAATAAAACTTTAGAAACATAATCAGTGTCACTATCTCCTCTTAAAGTTTTGACATCAACAATATAGGGAATTACTGATTTTTTAGAGTCTTCATCTTTACCATATTCTTTTAAAGTATCAAAATCTGTATTTTCAACAAATACACCTTGATCAGTTTTCATATATACACTAAATTTTCCATTAATAGCATTTCCATTTGAAACTTTTATAACCATTTTTTGTGGGGTATTTCCTTTTTCATATTCATATTTGAAAATATAATTATATCTTTTACTGTTAACTGTGCTTTGTGAACCAATACAATATGATTTATCTTTATCAATTGCTTCTTCAGCTGCTTCAATCATACTCATTGGATCAGTATCATTTGGAACAAAAGTACAAGCAACTCCAGTTAAAGAACCAGTAGTAGATTGGTCTACTTCCAAACTAAAAGCTCCAATTGGCACTTCCAAGACATTTTCAGGTAAATAAGAAAAATAATAACTAGCATCACTACTTGTTGCTTGAATTGTTTTATAAAGATAATTTGTATCAGATGTATAAACTTCATTAATTTCATTAATAGTTTCTATATCAATTTCACCAACTGTTCCTTCGAATATACCAGATAAGAAAGCCATTTGGCTTCTTGTTTGTTGTTCAGAATAAACAATTGCCTCAAATTTTTCTCCTGGATTTATTCCTGCTTTACCAAAGTTTATTTGGATAGAAGCTTGTTTATTATTTACAATAACAGATTTTGTATATAAAGCCAAAGATTCAATTTTTACATTAACAAAACTACATAATGTAAATCCTTTTTTTGATATAACTCCTTCTCTATCAACTAACACTGTATATTTTACTGATTCAGCTTTTGAAAGAGGACAGTCTACTGTTAAAGTATTTGTTGTCACATCGAAAGAAATTTGTTGATTTGAATTAAATTGAGGCACATATATTGTAGGAAGTCCAACCATTCTTACAAAAATATTTGTTCCTTCATTTCCGGTAGCGAAAAATTCTGTATCTATAAAATCATTTTTAAATGTCATAAAGGAATTTTTCGTATTAGCTGCAATTGTTTGTTCAGCGACTACAATTTCTTTAGTTAATGGTTTTATTACTTTTGTCTTTATAGAACTAACAGTATCACATATTTGAACTTGGACAAAAATAGCTGGATCAGGATTTGATGGAGGGGTTAAAATAGAACTATAATCTCCAGTGTCATCAATTGTAATTTTATTATTAACACCTTCATAATTTCTAATAGTTGTGTCATAAGTTTCGACTTTAGCCTGGACATCGAAATTTGTAGCCTCAGTTACAGATTTGAAAGTGATATAATATTTCATATTCTCATCTAGTTCATAATCTTTATACATTATAAATGGATTATAAGCAATTAAAGTATAGGGATTATCTTTAGATACACGATAGCAATTTTCAGAGGAAGTTTTTAATGCTGCACCTATATTAGAAGTAAAGCAATATTTCACATTATCATCTGAGTTTGTTCCTGAAGTGATTAATTCAGCATATGTATAAAAATACTTTTTATCGTTTGGGAATTCAAAAAGATATGTATCATAAGTTTTACTATATTTCAAAAATTCACTATATTGAGTCCAACCACTTTCAGAATATCCGACTTTAATAATTATTCTTGTATCAGTTAATCCTCCTCTTTCTTTAATATTAATTCCATTTGCTAAAGTAAGAGGTGTTATTTCAATTATTTGATTTTTAGTATAAACTGTTTCTGATTGGGCTTCTATAATAACAACTGGATCTTCATAAGGATTATAAATTTCTATAATAATTCTAGGTAGGGTTATTGAGAAAAATGGAATATTAACACTTTCATATGATTTTAATGTAAATATAGCAACATCACCAAAATTCATTTTTGGATGTAAATCATTATCATCAATATAATAAAAGTTAAGCATTAAAGGTAATTCACATTCTAATTTATAGACATCCATATGATTTTCTGAATTCTCTGGTAAATTATATTTTCTTAGATTTAAATCTACTATATTTAAATCTGATTCAAGCATATCATCCCATGTTTCTTTAGTAAATTCTGTTGCTACGGCAAGGTAGGTTATTTTTCCATATATTTGGTCAATTACTAAGGATTTTGCAGCTTCTTGTTGATTATAATTCAAAATAACATAGTATGGACTAGAGCAATCTGTCATATTAATTAATAATGGACTATTTAGAGGTCTTCCTTCTGAATTTGAGCTTACATAATAATCTAGTAAATAATTAGATTCAAATAATTTAACTTCAAATTTAAATGTTTCTCCTAAAGAAGTAGCATAAGGATTCACAATTAATGTCATTATATTTGCATTATGATATTTTTGCCTAACCATATTTGGATTGGTATAAACAGATAAAACATTTCCAGTAAATAATGTTTCAGGATAGGGGGTACTTGATTCTGTATGGACCATTTGGAGAACTTTTTTATAAGAATAGAATAATATTTTTGATTTTTGTAATGCTCTGAAATTTGCTATATTTACAGTAAAAGGAACTAAGGACAAAGATTCATCTTCCATTGGTTTTGATTCTTCTGTACCTAGAATTCTTTCAGTTATTCTGATATACACTGTTGCTGCAAAGCCAAAATTAGCTTTTGAGTGTAGGACAATACCTAATTTTGGTTTTGATGAATCAAGTTTAACTATTCCATCATATTTTGCATAACTTTTAAATCCATCAATACAACTTGATCCGGTAATGGATAATGATTTTAAAGTGCTAATTAATTCAGAATCTGTTGTTGTACTTGAAACACTCACACATTTTACTTCATAATCAGTCATGGATACACTAAATTGGTCAAAAGAGAAACTAAATGCTGTTATTTTTGAAGAAGGTATAGTACTACTTTCATACTTAAAAAATTGATACTCATCATCAGCACCAAAATCAAAATCAGCTTTCAAGTAATTGGAGTTTTCCTCAACTACCTCTTTTATTTCATGCATAGTTTCCGCATTTATATTTTCAAATTGATTCTCACTAATATTGCATAAACAATTTATTAATGTTATTAATAAGATGAAAAGTTTGCATAATTTCTTCATTTTAAATATATTTCAACAATGATATGAATATTAAATAATTAATTTTTATTTTAATTTTTTATTTTACAAATACAAAATGAATTTATTATTTATATATATTTTTTTTAAATAATTTTTTTAAAAAATTATATTAAATGTCGGATTTTTTTTGCTTTTTTGTTCATTTTTGACATTTATCAACCCCCTTTCGGACATGAACTGTGGCGGACATGACTGTGTGGTTTATGGTAAATATAGATTAGTTTGAATAAGATTTTAAAATTTTAAAATATTTATACATAAAGCACGCAATAGTGCCCCCCTCGAAAGTTTTGATTTGCTCTGCAGGGGGCATTATTTCGTGCTTTACGGTAATTAAATTTCTAAAATTTTTAAAACTATTTTAAAAATATAATTAAACTAAATTGGTTTTCATTTTGATTTTCATCTATTCTTAACCTTGCTACATTCGCTAGAAATGATAAGGATTATACTTTATTTGTATTATTATTCAAAAAAACATAGGAGGGTTAATAAATTTTTCCTTTTTTCTTCAATTTTTTCATTAATTAAATCATTTAAATTATTATTATCATTATTTATAAATTTTTTTAATGAATCATTATTTAAATTATTATTTATTTCACTATCTGAACTATTTTTTATATTTTCTGAATTGTTATTTTCTAAAGAATCTTTTTGTTCGTTTATATTATAATTTTCCTCACATTCAATATTATTATTATTATTTACAATATTATTTTCAAATGAATCGTAATCATCGCAAGGAATTTCAATTGTACCAAATTCTAAGTCAGTAGTATTTTTCTTCTTCCCATGCTATTTGGAGGAAATGCTTCAGAATATACTTCTTGTCTTTTATTTTTCGGCATAA